>JAPFFP010087560.1:0-21403 GCA_026153255.1 Solanum medicagineum
CGAAATTTCGGTAGATTTCGTATACATAAGCATGGAACTTGGGGTTGAATGTCGGTCTAGGTGTCTAATCGACACCATTCAGGGCCCTGGGGTTGGGTCGTGACATTTATATTACAAGCTTTGACTTGCTAAATAAAGGTGACACATTATAACATTTTCGCCAATTAGAGGCCTCTACATTATAAGTTAATTTACCTACAAAGTGCTCGCAATACAAGACAAAGACATCAATGATTGTTTGAATATCTACACTCTATTCTTTATATTATTACTTTCATTTATAATTTCGAACCACAATAGGTACTTTTCACCGTTTTACCTATTTTGCAGGAACACATAGCACAACGTGAAACTTTATCTTAGCAGCAAACTGGGACATAGTTCGAAGAGGAATGTCAAACTCTCTGGATGCGAGTTGAGAAGTGACTTCTACCACAATCTAACCACACCCCTATTAGAAGGCATGTAGGCATTTCTTTGGGTTCATTAGTTTCATTTTCGCATCCTATGATCTCAACTCTCACCAAAAGCAATCTTCCTGATCTGAGTGACAATACACTAAGAATTTTAAAAAATCTGTCCATGTAAGTTCTTACTTATGGGTATGAAGTGCAGCACATTCATGACTAAGAGGTTGCAAGTCTCTATTTCATGCTCAATTTACTTGTCACTCCTCCCAAACAAAGGTTATCTAGGCATAAGAAGATTCCTTTCTAACTGATTGAGTTGAACTATAAACAACCATATTCCTAAGTCCAAGGATATTAGGTGAGCTCAATGTTGAAAACTCGACTGTATTCTAACAATTTGCTCTTAAATCTCGTTCTGAAGTATTCCAATTTCTCCATAATTTGATATTGGGATAGCTTTTGAATTCTTTCAAAGTCGTGCGTAAATTCAAGCATCATACAAGTGGCCTGAATCTTCATATAACCTAAGATATGTATGAAATTTAATACCAAGGTTCGGACATGATTCCTTTAAATTCTTGCCGTTCACCATTTCAATACGACGAATTAGTGGATGAACATAATTGGATTCGTCAACTTCCTTTGTCTCAGATCTCTTTCATCGACCTAAGCCAAACGAGGGACAGCTGTTGACACCCAATTTTGACCCTCTACATTATAAATTAATTATTCAGCTTCTTCAATTTTTAACAATTTGGAATAATTTTTCAAAATTCATTCCAAAAAGATTTTTAATCATTTTAATTTAAATATGAATTATTTCTCAAAAAATTAACAAGATAATAGTTGAGTTAATTATTTAATTTCGTTAATTTTAAGAAACTCTTTAATTGATTAATATTGAATTCATCTTATAGTCAAAATAATTAGTTAACTCAATTTGACTATCGTTTTAAACTTTGAATTGATCATAATTGCAATTTAAATTGGCCAAATCTTCAATAATATTTTCAACACCTTTAACCCACTTTTCAGGTCAATTCTAATCCATTTTAGGACCAACTTTTTAGGTCCAATTAATCTACCTAGCCCATTCTCATTTTAACTAAACTAAATCAGCCAACATTACTCCCTCAAACTCACGCGCAACCCCTTTCCTCTTCTTCTTTTCCCACGCGTATCCTCAATTTCGTTCTCGACAATGACGAAGCAACCCAAAATGGCAACCTGCAAGCCTGGCAGCAAAAGCTTCGACGCAGCACTCCTTTTGACTCCCACACAACGTCTCTCCTCAACCTTCCTATTTTGAATTTCGAAATCCAAATCAGTCTTATAAATACTCCCAAAATTTTCAGCAAAAAGGGGGATTTTTTCAGCTTCCTCTCCAAAATATAAGTTCTTACAATTTCTTTTGTTTTCTCATTCCAGAGTTCAAAAAATAGCTTCAGAAACTTGTTTCAATTTTTGGGAAATTTCAGATATGATTCGAAGGATTTTCCGCAATCACTTGTGGTGAAAGAGGGGTCGTCCTGCTCGTCTGGTCGTTCGGTTTGCTGGTCGAAACCAGGTAATTCTCATTTCTCTCCTTAGTTTTCCTGCACTTATTTCATACTTTCAGTATTAAATATGGTAGATCAACTTATATGTTCGGATGCTATAATTAGGTAGATAGTTTGAAGGTTTCTTCAGCTTGTGTTCTATAGAATGTGAATACGACATTAATGATTTCTTCCTTGCTTATTCAATTTAAGAATTTCAGTTATCTATTACCATAAAGAAGAGTAGTAAGTGTTCAATCAAGCTAAGTTAAATTTGTTGTGTTAGAAGCACCGTTTTATGGTTGCGTTTGTTCTTGTGTAGTGAAAGATAACTACTTGAATTTGTATTTATGCCTCCGAGAAATATCAAACGCGGTAGTTTGAGATCTTTATTAAGAGTTGTTGTATCGAAATATTATCTTCTTATTTCCTTCAAAATGATGAATCTGTTGCTCATGTATGTTGCCTCCCTGTTGCTCATGTTAGTTCATTTTTGTGTCAAGTTGAGCCCAAATCGGGTTTGTTCGGATTATCAACATTAGCACTTTGACATCCCCTTGCATCCTCTCTGTAAGTGGTGTTAACTTATGAGCTTGAATCAATTCTGGCATTAATCTCTGTGTATTATTTCTCTGTTTAAGATGGGCTGGTTTTCATATTCAAATGCAGCATAGATGTTTTAAATACTAGTTAGCGGGATTAGAGAATGGATTAATATTTGAACCCTCTTTATATTTAGAGTTGTTCGCTTTGTTCAGGGAACTATGTTGCTTTTATGTTGTGTTTTGAGGGACGTATATAAAGTTGTATACCTTTTATTGGATTAAAGAATTTGTTTGCTCATTTTCTACTTGTTGATTCACCTTGTGTTGGGTTTGGGTGAAAATGTGATTTGGGTAGGTGGCCCATATTCATTTGGATTAACATTAAGTCCTGTCACATGTTAATATATATTCTTCTTTAGCTTCTATTCATAGTCGTATCATTAGTTATATATTAACGTTTCTGTGTGCTTCTTTACTCTCTTCTTTGCCTATTTTAGTTGGATCCTATATTAATCCGTAGCTTTTTTTTTTTCATGTGTGCAATATTCAAGTCCATTTGGACACATCCTTGCATTCCGTCGAGTCGATCTTATCATTATCTTGAATCTGGTGCATTGAGGTTCAAATGGAACCAAGTTTACACGTTAAGGAAGCTGTGTCACAATTTTTCGGGCCAAAACGTCACTGTATACATTGATATATGGAGTGTATACAGTGATATGATATAAGAAAAATGGAAAAAAGCGAGTCTTCAGCAAGTATGGTTTAATATGGTTCATACTTTAACTAATTTTGGTGAAATTTTTAAAATTCAGAAGCGTAAATTGTCTTTTGCTTTTAAAATTAATTTTTCAAGACTAATTAGATGTTTGTTTAGAAGACTCATTAAAATTGATTCTTTTTCTTAAAATAAATTTAAATTATTATTATTATTTTCTGAAAAATAACTTTCTTAATCACCTTTCAAAGGTAATTTAAATTTAATAATAATAAACATTTTTCAAATAGATACATAAATTTTCCTAATTTTTATTAAATATTTATTTCTTTAACCATTTTATATTAACATAAGTTTGACCGGTTAACTGTTTTTTAACAGATCCTAAAAGATGTCTAATCCCTTCCTTTTAGGATAATTAAAACCCTTACCTAGAATCACATAGGTTAAGTACTCTAATAGTTAAAGTTTATTTTAGCAAAAAATAGGTATCCTAATTTACCTTTAAAATAATTAGGTGACAATTCCTTAAGTATAATTTAGTATATATGATATGGATTATAATTTGGCATTTGAGCCTATGTATGAAATCTGTAAATCATGTGTGTCTTTCAAAACCCAATTATGCCTTTAAGTGATTTGAGATGATTTGCATCTCTTTTGAAATCACGTACACGTATATGTATTCTTGTGTGATGATGAATTAGCATCGATGAATTGGGGGCGTCAAGGCTATCCTTAAGGATCCTCTCCCTTTCCTTGAACTATATGCTAGCATAGGTATATGTATATGGTAACCTTTACCGAAATAGGAGGCCTGTAAGGTGCGGTTACAACATTGAAAAACGACATGATAAAATTGTAAAAGTCCTATTCGAAATTGGAGACCCATAAGGAAGGCTACTTCTCTAAACTGGGAGGCCAATAAGGAGAAGTGTGGTTTACTTTTTGCAAGTAGACCACCTCTTTTACGGTGTGGGGATAACATGGAGATTCCAAGTAATAACTCGCTTGGTCTTATGTTTTGGTTGAGGTCTTATGCCCACTATATAAGAGCATTATTGCGTCTCATGCATCATGAATTTAATAGCATCTTGTTATATTACATTCTTTGCTATATATCTTTCATGACCCAAGCCTAGGGCCTAGACGTGACACGGTGAATAGGAAGTCTGGAGACAACCCAAAAAATGCTCTTAGCATATCATGTATACATTGGTTGCGGAAGCAAATTAAGACAATAACAAGAATCAATTATTAAAAGGGAAGTGGGATTAGGGAAGCCTTTGATAAATATAGAAAAGATAGGAGAGTCGAGCTCATAAGCATATAAAAACTTAATATCCAACAACACTTCTACTTATGAATGGAGCAGGGACCAAGACACTTCCCAGGCTCACCCTCATAATAACAAGTATCCAACATAGAGGAGAAGTCTCAACATAGCCTGAATAATATAGATTTTGTCCTCGGAGTGGAGGACTCACCAATGCTTTCTTCAAGAATCGCACTAGCCACGTGGATGAGGAGGATCAAAAGGAGCTCCGGTTCCTACATGGTGATATCCTGTAGGCATAGAGTATGCGTTAGTACGTTTGAATGTACTAAGAATGCGGGATGCAATGCAACAAGAATCATAAGCCATGATAATAAGATGCTTAATCATAACCAATGAACATAAGCTCAATATGGAATATATGCTCAAAACCTTACACAAATATGCATGAGATGGGCCAAATAACCACCCACTCACCTTATGATATAACCTTTTCTGAGAGTGTTACCATACCCCTGCCTTACGACATAGCCTTTTTGGTAGGTAGTATAAGATGTTGCTTACCTTACGATACAATCTTTTAGGTAGGAGCTAGGATTTATAGTACCTTACGGCATGGCCTTTTCGATGGGTATTATAGGATGTTCTTACCTTATGATATAATCTTTTGGGTAGGAGCCATGATTTATTGTACCTTGAGGCATGGCCTTTCCGGTAGTTATTATAGGATGTCCTTACCTTACGATATAATCTTTTCTGTAGGAGAACAAAAATAGCTCATCAAACCATCACATCGATGAATCAGGAAAGCGCTGCATATTTCACATGAGAGTAAAACATAACATAAGAGTTCAAAGGTTCTCTTGTAGATCATGGAAATTTTTCATGAGTTAAATACATGCTTGAAGACCCATAAAGTATCATAACATGCTTGTCATGTAAATTCATACAATAATCTCTCATCAACATCATGAACCCTTGTCAAGTAATTTAATCACACATGGTGGACATATACAATTCAATAGTATAGAACAAGGAGTAAAACCAAATCATTTCAAAATTATTCAAATCAACCCACCAATATTGTAGTAAAATCCCTAATTTGGGTATCGTACAATCCATCTCAAAAGTTCACAATGGATCATAGTTTTCATAGTCCAAGTCATGCATAATTTCAATAGACATAACCAACTCGTAGTTAAGCTCAAAATAGATATTCATGCATACTCAACAATACTTGATAAAATCCCAACATAGTTTATATTCATATTTTGTAATAAAAGATACCCATAAGTAATACAACTTGAAATCATGCAATTTTCATAAAAAGGGAAGGTTGGTCTCCATTTGTGAAAGGACCCATGGATGAAGACCCAGATACCTCAAGCTTGGATTTTCTTGAAATGAGCTTGAAGGAAACTTGAAGCTTGGTTGGGTCCTTGAGTTCCAAAATTGAGCTTGTAATCCTTGAATTTGAATGAAAAATTTGATACAGTCTTGAAGAGGTTTTAGAGAGGGTGTTTGAGTGATATAGAGTTGAAAAATGGCTAAATATGGGAGATTTCATGTTTAAATGGGCATTTGGTTATAGCCCCAATGCCCTTGGACGAAAATGAAAAAACAGGGGAAAAAACTATACTGGTCTGCGGCCCAGGCGCGACACGGAGCAGGCGTGCCTCAGAAAATACATCACTGCGCGCCCCAGGGGCATTGCGGCCAGGGTGCGCAGGCTCTCTGGAAATTGTTTAATTACCAAAAATCATTTTTCGCTACGAGTCTTCTAAAATTTGGGTTATACTTATTCCCCGCTCAATTTCGCCCCCTGATCAAGAATATGAAGTCCAATTTTTGAAATCACGCACAGATTTTGGGATATATGGAAATTACGATTATGGAGCATTTCGAAGCACATGTGGGGCGTTACAATATCTCCCTATTGGGAGCATTCGTCCTCGAAGGTCAAAGAAACATCCGTAAAAGATGTAATTGGAAGGCTCTCAACCCGACATGAATGCAACAAATGCACTTAAACACCATTTTTTTTAAGTTTCAACGTGAAAGTCAAAAATCACCATAAACTTATTACCATGAACACGAATGCATGCAAAAATGACATAAGGGCTGAAACTTAAGATTTGAAATTATAGAAAGGACTTAGTTGTTATCTTAGGCTTGAATAGAGTGAAAGAGGTACATATATCGCTCCATCATGTCCGCTTTGGCTCCCGAAGTGACACTTTTGACTTGTTGATTCTCCCAAAGGACCTTGACGGATGCTACATCTTGTTCCTCAACCTTTTCACTTGTCTATCCAATATCTCCACGGGGACCTCCTCATAGGTCAAATCATCCTCCACAACACCCACAACCTTAAAAGGCTCTATAACACTTGGGTCACCGACTCACTTCCTCAACATCGACTCTTGGAAGACCAGATGAACTATGTTCATATCCATAGACAACTCTAATTCATAGGAAACTTTACCAATTCTCCTCAAAACTCTAAAGGGACCCACAAACCTTGGGCTTAATTTCTCTTTCTTGCCAAAACGGACCATACCCTTCAGGGGTGAAACTTTCAAGTAAACCCAAAATCATCAACATTAAGCACACATAATCTACCTTGGTACCTAAGGACACCATCTCCCCCTTGGGAGAAAACCTCCACTTTACCATCCTTCACCAAAGCCTTCAATTCTAGCAAGACTGGGTGAAGGTCTCATTTCTACTTGACTTCCTTAATCAAAGAAGATTTGGAACCATCCTTAACCACTACACCACCATTTTCAACTTCACTCCATGTAACACCCAACTAGTTAATTGGTGAACCTCTCTAGCCACCTCCTTGTTACCCAAAATTCACACTTTTCATATTTAGCAAACAACTTCTCATCCCTCAAAATTTGCAACACTATCCTCAAATGATTCACATGATCCTCTTAACTCCGGGAATTAATCAAGATACCATCAACAAAGACCACCACAAACATGTCAAGGTAGAATTTTAAGACCCTGTTCATGACATCCATAAATATTGCCGGTGCATTAGCCAAGCCAAAAGACGACAACAACAACAACAACATACCCAGTGATATCTCACAAGTGGGGTCTGGGGAGGGTAGATTGTACGCAGATCTTACCGCTACCTCAAAGAAGTAGAGAGACTATTTCCTAAAACCCTCAGCTCAAAACCCATAAGTAGAAAGACTAGATATGACAAAATGAAATGTAAGGTAAGGGAACAACAGGTGCGACTAATCGTAAATAGCACATGACAATAAGTAACTATGATAAACTAATACATGTACACCAGATAATGAAAAGAAAAGGGAATAATAATAGTAAAAATAATACAAATGCTAATAACAATAAGAAGAAGACGATGAAGGAGAAGAATAGGACGAAGAAGGAGAAGCTTAGCCTGCTACTCTAATTCGCGACCTCCACTTCTTTCTATCTAAGTTCATGTCCTCAGTGAGGTCGAGTTCCGCCATGTCCTGTCTGATCACCTCCCCCCAATACTTCTTTGGTCTACCTCTACCCCTCCGAGTAGCTCCCACAAACAACCTCTCGCACCTCCTAACAGAAGCATCGTTGCCTCTCCTTTGCACATGTCCGAACCATCGCAGTCTCACTTCCCTCATCTTTTTCTCCACCGGGGCCACTTCCAGTTTCTCCCGAATATCCTCATTCCTAACCTTGTCACTTCTAGTGTGACCGCACATCCATCTCAGCATCCTCATCTCCGCGACATGCATCTTTTGGACATGAATATTTTTAATCGGTCAGCACTCAACCCCATACAGCAGCGCTGGTCTAACCACCACTCTGTAGAACTGACCCTTAAGCTTGGGTGGTATCTTTTTGTCACACAATACTCCAGAAGCCAGCCTCAATTTAGTCCATGCTACCCCAATACGTTGTGTGACATCATCATCGATATCGCCACAACTCTGGATGATGGACTCCAGATACTTAGACTTATCCCTCTTGGGGATAGGTTGAGAGGCAAGCCTCACCTCAGATTTTTCTTCCTCCTCTATGCTGAAATTGCACTCGAAGTATTCAGTTTTGGTCCTGCTCAATTTGAATCCTTTGGACTCCAAGGCGTGTCTCCAGGCCTCCAACTGTTCACTAGCGTTAGTCCGAGACTCATCAATTAATACTATGTCATCTGCAAATAGCATACACCAAGGTACCTCTTCCTGAAATGATCGCGTCAGCTCGTCCAACACCAAGGCAAACAAGAAAGGGCTCAGTGCAGAACCCTGATGGAGTCCCAACTCAACAGGAAAATACTCGAAGTCTCCTCCTACCATTCTTACTCGAGTTTTGGCTCCATCGTACATGTCCTTAATTAGCCTGATATAAGCCCCAGGGACACCTTTCGCCTCTTAAGCACCTCCATAATATATCCCTTGGGACTTTGTTATACTTCTTCTCGAGATCGATGAACACCATATGAAGGTCCTT
Organism: Solanum medicagineum; assembly: GCA_026153255.1. Taxonomy (NCBI): domain Eukaryota; kingdom Viridiplantae; phylum Streptophyta; class Magnoliopsida; order Solanales; family Solanaceae; genus Solanum; species Solanum medicagineum. Next base: position 8,961 of record JAPFFP010087560.1, read on the forward strand.
CTTACAATCCCTATAGTTTTCCACTAACCTCCGCACCAGATGGATTGCTTCAGTCATCGACCGCCCCGGCATGAAACCAAATTGGTTATCTGAGATAGATACTACTTTACGCACCCTCCTCTCCACAACTTTCTCCCACACCTTCATAGTGTATCTTAACAACTTGATACCCCTGTAGTTGTTGCAGTTTTGAATATCTCCCTTATTTTTGTACAATGGCACCATAGTACTCCTCCTCCATTCCTCAGGCATCTTAGCCGTCTCCCTAATAGCATTGAACAGTTTAGTCAACCACTCTATGCCATCCTTTCCCAAGTTCTTCCAAAAGTCCACCGGAATCTCATCGGGTCCGATGGCCCTCCCCCTTTTCATCTTACTCATAGCCAGTTTTACCTCCTCCACTTCGAACGGGTTGTCATCCCCAGAAACACGATGGTCTTCGAAGTGTGCCAACTTATCCAGCTCGATAACTCTATCTCCTTTTTCATTTAAGAGTTTATGAAAGTAAGTTTGCCACCTTAATTTAATGGAAGTGTCATCCACTAACACCTCGCCCTCCTCATCCTTGATGCACTTCACTAAGTCCAAGTCGCGAGACTTCTTTTCTCTTACTTTAGCGAGCCTATACAATCTCTTGTCCCCGCCTTTATCGCTAAGATCCTCATAAAGGCGCTCAAATGCAGCAAACTTAGCATTTGTCACTGTCAACTTGGCTTTTGACCTGGCCTTCTTATAGATTTCCTGAGCTTTTGCTTTTCAACGTCATCCCTACACTCTACCCATTCTGTGAAAGCCAAAAGACATTACCACAAATTCCAAGATGCCCATACCTAGTCTGAAAAGCCATCTTGGGAGTATCATACTCCCTTACTCTCACTTGGTAGTATCTGGACCGAAGATCAATCTTAGAAAAAGGACTAGCTCCTATCGGGAAGGACATCAAGAAACTCATTGACCACCAGAACCGACTCAATAGGAATGACTTTAGATTCAACATCATTAACCCTTACGAGATGGTAAATACAACCCTTAGAAATAAATTTGGTCCTTAAGACAAGAAATGAATCTACCCTTAACTACCACGTTACATCTTTCCCACTCAAGTATAGTTTCATTAGGGAATTGGAATCTAATTTTACGGGTGTTAAAATGACATACATGTAACCAATCCACCACAAGAATAATCTCAAAACCCACCATGCCAAGTTTAACAAAATCATAAGACAATATTTTATGCAACAAGGACGTAGGACAACTCCTATAGACTCTTCTAGCAACAATAGACTCACCAATGAGAGTAGACACCAAAAACATTCACATAACAATTCAACACACACATGAAGCTTATTAGCAACAAAAGGAATAATGAAAGAAATAGTGGCACCCGAGCATAACAAAGCATGCACGTCAAAATAAAAAACCTTTAACATACCGGTAACAACATCGGGCACCTTATCCCCTCCTTGCCTCGCTTGAAGAGCATAGAACTGATTATGTCGTGGAGCACCCCCTTGTTGGCCTTCTTGATCCCTTTGATCAATATGACCACTTTTTCCTTGAGGTCAGCCATTTTAACCCTTGTTTTGAACATGTGGACAATCCAGAATTTTGTGACCCATCTCGCCACACCCAAAGTATGCACCCGTGTTCCTCCAACATGTGCCACCATGTTTCCTCCGACATTTTGGGCATCTAGGATGAGTCACCCCATCATCCCCTCCTTGGATCCTTGGGTTAGTCACCCTATCGTTAGCAACCCTTTTGTTTGGAGCACTAGAGGATCCTTGGCCTTGAAACTCGAGACATTGTTGAAGCTGGCCACCCTCAAACTGAGTCATCTTAGACTCCCCGCTTCTCCTCTTCTCAAGTTTTTCCCCTTCAAGTTGTTCGGCATATGTCATGAGCCGAGACAAATCCATATCACTAACAAGCATCATGGTATGACACTCTTCATTTACCAAGTCAGACACCCCCGACACAAACTTGTTCATCCTTGATCTAGGTTTGGCAACCAATTGAGGAGCATACTTGGAGAGCTTGTTGAACTTGAGGGCATACTCCCTCACACTCATGGATCCTTGCTTAAGATTCATGAACTCCATCATTTTAGCCTCCCTCAACTTTATAGAGAAGAATAGGTTGAGGAAGGCGGCCTTGAACTCCTCCCAAGGGATAGCATCATGATTTCCCCTCTCCAACTTCTATTGTACAAACCAAATTTGATCCACTCCTTTAAGTTGATAGGCCGCTAGTTTTTCCTTCTCCTCTGATTCACCCCCATAATAGCTAGCACCTTATACACCTCATCGATGAACTCTTGGGGATCTTCCTCCGCTTTGGACCTATGTAACTCCAGAGGGTTTATCCTCATGAAGACCCTCACTCTTGAGACTAGAGTATGAGCATGAGGAGCTTGGGCCCCTTGATTCAATTGATTAGTCATCGCATGAGCCAACATAGTAATGACGTTCTAGAACTCAACTTGTGTAGCCTCTTCTCCCTAAGGGGCTTGGGGAGCGGGAAAAGCCGGTTGCGCCATGGGTACAGGGGCCCTCCTTGGTCTCCTCTTTATAGCGGCATGATCTGGAAAAGCAAAGAGCATTCATTAGGGGGAAAAAGGCTTATCTTACATCTAAAGCACGATATAGACCATGAAGAAGTGAAACATTTCCTAAAACGCCTTATAGCCTTCCATTCATAGTTGTGACGCGCTTCACAACCATGAATAATACTCTAATCGTCATGGTGTGTTGGATTTTCAAGGACAATTAACAACCTAGTTCTTTGATGCTAGGTTTTTCACGACCCAAACATAGGGCCTAGATGTGACACGACGAATAGGAAGCCCAGAGACAACCCAAACAAGCCTCTTAGCATATCATGTACACATCCTTAGTTGCGGAAGAAAATTAAGACAATAACAAGAATCAATTATTAAAAGGGAAGTAGGACTAAGGGAAGCCTTTGATAAACATAGGAAACATACGAGAGTCGAGCTCATAAGCATATACAAACTTAGTATCCAACAACACCTCTACTTAAGAATGGAGCGGGTGCCAAGACACTTCCCAGGCTCACCTGCATAACAACAAGTATCCAACATAATGAGAAGTCTCAACATAGCCTAAATAATGTAGATATTGTCCTCGGAGTGGAGGAATCACCAGCACTTTCTTCAAGAATCGCACTAGCCACGTGGATGAGGAGGATCAAAAGGAGCTTCGATTCCTACATGGTGATATAATGTAGGCATAGAGTACGTGTTAGTACATTTGAATATACTAAGTATATGGGATGCAATGCAACAAGAATCATAAGCCATGATAACAAGATGCTTAATCATAATCAATGAACATAAGCTCAATATGGAATATATGCTAAAAATCTTACACAAACATGCATGAGATGGGCCAAATAGCCACCCACTTACCTTACGGTATAACCTTTTCAGAGAGTGTTACCAATGCCCTACCTTATGACATAACCTCTTTGGTAGGTAGTAAAGATGTTGCTTACCTTACAATACAATCTTTTAGGTAGGATCCATGATTTATTGTACCTTACGATATAACCTTTTCGGTAGGTATTATAAGATGTCCTTACCTTACGATATAATCTTTTAAGTAGTAGCCATAATTTATTGTACCTTACGACATGACTTTTTTGGTACGTATTATAGGATGTCCTTACCTTACAATATAATCTATTAGGTGCGAGTCATGATTTATTCTACCTTATGGCATGGCCTTTTCGGTAGGTATTATAGGATATCCTTACCTTACGATATAATCTTTTCTCTAGGAGTACAAAAATAGTTCATCAAACCATCACATCAAAGAATCAAGAAAGGGCTTCACATTTCACATGAGAGTAAAACATAGCATAAGAGTTCAAAAATTCTTATATTGGGAACTTTTCATGAGCTTAATACATGCTTGGAGACCCATAAAGTATCATAACATGCTTGTCATGTAAATTCATACAATAATCCCTCATCAACATCAAGAACCCTTGTCAAGTAATATAATCAAACACATGGTGGGCATATGCAATTCAAGAGTATAGAACAAGAAGGAGCAAAACCAAATCATTTCAAAGTATTCAAATCAACCACCAATATTGTAGGAAAATCCCTAATTTAGGTATCATGAAATTCTTCTCAAAAGTTCACAATAGATCATAGTTTTCATAGTCCAACTCATGCATAATTTCAATAGACATAATCAACTCATAATATAAGCTCAAAATAGATATTCATATATACTCAACAATACTTGATAAAACCCCAACATAGTTTATATTCACATTTCATAATAAAAGATACCCATAAGTAATACAACTGGAAATCATGCAATTCTCATATAAAGGGAAGGTTAGGCTCCATGGACGAAAGGACCCATGGATGAAGACCCAGATACCTCAAACTTGGATTTTCTTGAAATGAGCTTGAAGGAAACTTGAAGCTTGGATTGGGTCCTTGAGTTCCAAAATTGAGTTTGAAATCCTTGAATTTGAATGAGAAGTTTGATAATGTCTTGGAGAGATTTTAGAGAGGGTTTTTGAGTGATATAGTGTTGAAAAATGGCTAAGTATGGGAGATTTCATGTTTAAATGGGCCCTTGGATGAAAATGAAAAATAGGGAAAAAATTGCACTGGTCTGCGCTCCATGCGCGACTTGGACCAGACGTGCCTTACAAAATACACTAATGTGCGCCCCAGACGCGTCGTAGCCTGGCACGCAGGCTCTCTGGAAATCGTTTAATTAGTGAAAATTATTTTTCCTACGAGTCTTCTAAAATTTGGGTTATACCCATTTCCCACCCAGTTTTGCCCTTGATCAAGAATATAAGTCGGATTTCTGAAATCACGCTCGGATTTTAAGATATATGAAAATTACGATTATGGAGCATTCTGAAGCACATGTGGGGCGTTTCAATATCTCTTTCCATATTACGTGCCCTTGCCATCTAACATTGAATGCAGGTTTGATAAGTCATATGCATTGCATGCCCGCATACTTAGTACATTCAAACGTACTAATGCATACTTTTTGCCTCATGATTTAACCATCCAGGGATTGGACACTACATTCATCTATTGTTGATGACTAGATTTGATTTGAGATACTTGTTGTGGTGAATCCTATTTCTAAGGACAAGCCACCATTCATCTTCCTTATGTTGTTTTTGTTCATGCTATCTTTACTTTAAGGGTGAGCCGGGGACACGTCTTGGCCCCCGTCCCATCTTATGACTAAAGACATTGTTGGACATCTTGTAAACTCTTGTACGGATATATACTACATGTTATATTTGAAGTTCATGATTTTGATTATCTATTGGATATGACTATTATGGACTGATTATGAGAATTTTGATGAGTATGTATGTTTGATATGGAAATGTGGAAGATCCTAAGTCCCGTATTGCCCCCATAGAGTGAGTCATACTTACATGCCCCTTAGTTCTTATGTGCTATGTGCTATGTGAATCTATGTTAATCCCTTATCCCTATGACATCTCCATAGTGTGAGTCCTACTTTTCCGTCCCTTAGAATTATATGTTTACTATTTGTATATACCTTCCAGACCGATGATGTGAATATGGATACTTGAGGCTTGTTTGGGGACTCTCGAGTTCCCATTCGCCATGTCACTCCTAGACCTAGGTCCATGTCGTGACAAAACTATTCTCTCCCGTAATAGCTTTTCTGAATAAGACTAGTGGAGTTTTATTTCTTTCTTGTAAGGGGAGAGTCTCCCTTATTTATGCTTTCCTAAACTTGATGTAATGAGACGAATCCTCTCTGAGGTTTTAGTTTAGGTTTGCTTCTTTTTGGAATTAGGAATGAGTAGGCTGACCTTAGTAGGTTGGCCTATTCTTGAACCACCATAGGATTAGAGGTAAGGTTTATGTCCTTCTCCATTGTACTTTTACTTTATTTTATTATTAATTCTAAGGCTTGGGGTGGTTGCTCAGCTCTTAACCCACCTCAAGGGTCATTGAAATAAAAACAAAACTAGCAATATCTATAAGTCATGAATGGGTAGCCCTCGGATTAAGGGTGACAATTGGGCGGGTTGGGTCAAATTTTAACGGGTTATAATGGGTCAAGATATCAAACGGGTCAAGACCCAACCCAACCCAAATTTGCTTGGGTCAAAATGGGTTGGGTTAAAATGGGTTATAGAGCAGGTCAAGGCCCAACCCGACCCAATTTTTGTTAAGTTTTACTCATTTTATTTATTCTTTTTCAATATTTTAGTACTTAATTAAATTATATATTTTTTATTATGGCTAATATAAAACATATCAAATTGAAAAAAAGTATTTTGAAAATATTTTAACAAGATTTCTCTTGAATAAATTTGGGTTGCATATCAACCCAATTTTAAATGGGTTGGCTTGAGATGAGTTGAGCTAATAATTTTGCCGGGTTGGGTCGAGTTCAAACTTCAACGGGTTGGATCGGGTTGGACTTAATTTTGTCATACCTACCTCGGACCATGAGGACTCACCAATCAAGCAAATCTTTGACCAAGATCCAAGATAACCGATAAAGTGTTATACATTGTGAACGCCTTCCTTTATATTATGAAATAATGTAGGCAAAAAGAATATATTAGTACGTTTGAATGTACAAGAGCATAAATCGTGTTGTGCATATGGCCAAGTAAATAATATGATAATAGGTGTATTTGAAAGCATATGTAAATATGAAAATGGTCAATGCACAAGTAAGTCATGAAAAACACCATGCAAAAGTAAGGACTATGAATAGTTATGTAAAGCATCATAACAAATTATACATATGTGGGAAATAACCATAACTGATAATAAAACAATGCGAGCTATAACACGGAATCAAGTCTATCTGTACATCGAATAAAAGAGAGTTTACTTGCACAAGTAGAACTCCACCCTGCTAAGTGGGTAATCATGAACATATGTTATATCTGGATTCACTATCTAGGTCATATTGGAAAATAATCCTATAATGGCACCGTAGTTTTGGGCCTCGGGGTTTCTACTAGGATCCTCTTGGGTCAAGTCCCTATCTCAATCTCTTTTTGGTGCTAAGTCAAAATTTCACGAAATACATGTCATGAATTCATGATTATCAAAAGTCATAGTTCATAATTTTCTTAAGCCTGTCACGTAGGAAAAACAATTCATAACTACCAATTCAAATCATATATACTTGTTCATAGAGTAGCTCATTTTCATGTGATTCGTGTAATATGAGTGTAGACCTTCCATCATTGTAAATCCTATATCAACTCAAAGTGTCATTAGGATCTTAGGTCATCGTTTTCATAAACTTGTTTAAATACTTGAAATTTCATAATCATGAATTGTATGTGAAACTAGGATAAAAACACGAGCTCATCATTGTGATTAACTTAAAATCATAAAATTATATTAAAAACATGTATAATCATGTGTGCTGACACCAGATGAATCAAAATTGAATGAAGCCATAATCATCCCTATGAACCCTAGATTGCATGAAATAAAAAAAATCACTTGTAAAACCATTGAATTCATGAAATTTCTAGCAGTTCATGCATAATTAGACATATAATCAAAAAAAATTATCGTTCATGTCATTGGAATTGAGATCATGAAAATCCATAAAAGATATACTTAAATTTTCAATGAAAAATGAATAATATATTGGGCTCTATAGGTGAAAGAGACCTATGAATGAATGCTCACATACCTTAATTAATCTGCTTGAGAATAATTTGAGGATCAATGGAGAAATTGAAAGTCCTTGTTTGGTTTTCTCAATGGAGACTTTCCGGAGAAGAGACTTCGGAGAACTGGAGAGTTTAAGGGATTTGGGTGAGAATGAGGTGTATTGGTAAGGGTTGGTATAGTCATGGGTAGGTATATGGTCAAAACAATGTAATTTAAGGGTTAGGAGGGTAGCAAATATGAAATGACCCCAAAAAGTGCTTGAAAATGTGTTTTAGAAGTGCCCGGAATCGTAATTTTCATATATCTCAAAATTCGTGCGTGATTTCGAAAATCCGACTTCATTTTCTTGATCAGGGGGTAAAATTGAGTGGGAAATAGGTCTAACCCCATTTTTAAAGAGACCGTATCAAAATTTGGAAATCACAAAATGCGATTTCCAGAGATGTTTTCGCTCCCTGGGTGCGACGCGCCAGGGGCCCGCCTCTATGTACTTTATTGTCCAATTTTTCATTTCGGTCCAATGCTTTTGGGTCTTGGGCGTAAGTCTTTCCATACGTGAAAATACCTATACTTAGCCATATTTCAATACCATATCATACAAGACATTTCCCAATACTTTCTCAAACAAACTTCGACAAATATTTCACTCAAAATTCAAGTGTCAAAACTCATTCCGGATCTTAAGGATTTCACTCAAGCTTCAAGTCTCCATTTCAATTTTCATCAAGGAATTCTCCAAAGCCAAGATATGTGGGTTTCATTCATGGGTTCCTTTCACCCATGAAGCCCACTCTTCCTTTTGACCTAAATTGTATGATTCTAAGTTGATCTACTTATGGGTCTTGTTTATTGTGAATTTGACTATAAACTATGTTGGGGTTTCATGAACTTGAGACTGTTTAAGCATATTTTGACTATGAATCTATGATCCATTGTGGGATTTGATGAAGGGTCTTGATATATCTTGCATGAGGGTGTTACCAAGTATTGCTGGGTGGTTTTACATTGGATTTTCTTGCATGATTTCATTCTTGAATTGCATGGTTTTACACTAGCATTACACGTCTTTGATAAAATGTTCGGTTATGGATTCTTGAGTTGTTGAAGGTTTAAAGCATGACCTATGATTTGATTGATTTTATAATGATGAAAGGAATTTATATATGTGTTATTTTCCTCTATAGTGTGGTGAGTTGACCAAGTCTCACTGGGGGTTGTAGGCCTGAGTAACCATATTGAGGGGTTTGTGTCTCAATTGCCTCGCTCGGAGGTAGTCGGTACGTGCTACCATGTTGGGGGGGGGTATGTACCTCAATAACCACATTGAGGGGTTTGTACCTCGATTGCCAAACTCGAGAGGTAGTAGGCCTGTCCTACCATGATTGGGGGGTATGTACCTCAATAACCACGTTGAGGGGTTTGTACCTCAATCGCCTCTCCAAGTAGGTGGTAGGCCTTGGATATGCTATATTGATGGTCACTTCTTACACACGTATTATGTTCTATGTAAGCATGATTTCTGCTAAGCATCACCATGCATATCATATTGTTATATGTTTACTCATTGTCTCTGTCTATGCATTTCGATTATGTTTCTTATCTCTTGTTGCATTGCATCCTACATACTTAGTACATTCAAACGTACTAACGTATACCCTATGCCTACATGATGTCACCATGTAGGAACCGGAGCCCCCTTGATCATCCTCCTCGTCGTGGCTAGTGCTTACTACTCAAAGCAAGTTTGGTGAGTCCTCCATTCCGGGGACAATGTCTTTGACTCTATGTTATGTATTAAGATTCTTTTCTTTGATGTTTGCTTATGACTAAGAGGGGTGAGCCCGCAGATTGTCTCGGTCCCCCGCTCCTATCTATGTAGCAGAGGTGTTGTTAGAACCTTATGATGTATTAATGTTATACTCTATTGAGCTTACTATGTTTCTACGATATAAAGGATGCCCCTTAGTCCTATATTCCCTTTTTACTATCTCTTATTGGTGTTTTAATGCTTCCGCGACCAAGGATATGTAATGATATGTTAAGAGGCTTGTTTGGAGTTCCTTCAGATTCCTTATTCGTCGTGTCACGTCTAGGACCTAAGCTTGGGTCGTGACAAACTTGGTATCAGAGTACTAGGTTGTTAATGGTCCTCGACATCCAACATACCGTGTCGATTAGAGTCTTATTCATGGTTGTGTTGTGCACCACAACTATGAGTAAGAGGCTGTGAGACGTTTTAGGAAATGTTTCCCTTCTTCTTGATCTATGTCATGCTAAAGAAGTTAGGTTAAGTTCCCCCTCTAACGAATATTCTTTGCCATTTCTAGATCATGCCTAACACAAGAGGAAGACGAGCCCGCACTCCCAAGGAATAACCGGCTCATGGTGAGCTCAGGGATGCTCTCGCTTTGCTAGCTCAAGCCATGGCTAATCAAGTCAACCAAGGGGCCAAAGCCCCTCATGCTCCTACCTCGAGATCTAGGGTGAGAGGCTTCATGAGGATAAACCCACCGGAGTTCTATGGTTCTAAAATGGATGAGGAACCTCAAGAGTTTATTGATGAGGTTTACAAAGTATTGGCTATTATGAGTGTTAGATCGTAAGAGAAGGTGGAGTTGGTAGCTTACCAACTCAAGGGGGTGACACAAATATGGTTTAGTCAATGGAAGGAGGAGAAGGGGAACAATAATGTGGTACTATGGGAGGAGTTTAATGCAACTTTTCTTAATCAGTTCTTCCCTCTTGAGCTTAGGGAGGCCAAGATGATGGAGTTCATGAATTTGAAGCAAGGGTCAATGAGTGTGAGGGAATATTCCCTCAAGTTCAACCAACTTTCTAAATATGCTCCCTACTTGGTTGTCGACCCAAGGTCTAGAATGAACAAGTTCGTGATGGGTGTATCTGACTTAGTGTGTGAGGAGTGTCGGTCCACTATATTGATTAGTGACATGGATTTGTCCTGCTTGATGACTTATGTCGAACAAATGGAGAAGGAAAAGTTGAGGAAGAGAAGAGGTAATGAGGCCAAGAGGGTCCGTTTTGAGGGAAAGTTCCAAAGTAGCAAAGGTGGCCGGTTTCATCAAGACCAAGGTTCTTCTCATGGTTCTAATAGGAGGTTTGTCAATGACATCCCAAGGGCCCAAGGTGATAGTGGTGTGGGTTCTAATGATGTGTGTCCAAGATGTGGTAGGGTTCATAGTGGCCCACGCTTGAGGAACACTAATCCTTGTTATGGTTGTGGGGAGGTGGGGCATAAGGTGATGGATTGCCCTCGTAATCGCAACAAGGGTAAGGATGTTCTTCCACAAGGATGGGGTGCTAATACAGTTCCTTTGGGTAGAGGAGGTCAACAAGGTGGTGCCTTAAGGCACAATCAGCTTTATGCTCTTCAAGGGAGGCAAGGGGTGGATAAGGTACTCGATGTCGTCATCAGTATGTTAAAAGTCTTTGATTTGATATGTATGCATTGATAGACCCGGGTGCCACTCTTTCTTTTGTTACTCCTCTTATTGCCAAAACGTTTCATGTTGAGCTTGAATTATTGTGTGAGTCTTTTGAGGTGTCTACTCCTATTGGTGCATCTACTGTTGCTAGAAAGATCTATAGAAATTGTCCCGTTTGCATTTTGCATAGAATATTGCCTTGTGATCTTGTTGAGTTGGAAATGATTGATTTTGATGTTATTCTTGGGATGGATTTGTTGCATGCATATTATGCCTCTATTGATTGTAAAACCCGTAGGGTCAAATTCCAATTCCCAAACGAATCCGTCCTTGAGTGGCAGAGTCATGATGTGGTGGTCAAGGGTAGGTCCATCTCTTGTATTAAAGCCCAAAAGTTGATCTCCAAGGGGTGTCTTTATCATCTTGTGAGGGTTAGGGATGTGGAGTCCAAAGTTTTTCCTATAAAGTCGGTTCCGGTTGTAAATGAGTTCCTTGATGTTTTTCTTAGTGAACTTCCCAGTGTTCCTCCTAAAGGGAAATAGATTTTGGTATAGTCCTCCTTCTTGATACCCAACCTATTTCTATTCCCCTTTACCGTATGGCCCGACAGAGTTAAAGGAGTTGAAGGACCAATGGATGGATTTGTTGGAGAAGGGTTTTATTAGGCCTGGCCAATCACCTTGGGGTGCATTGGTGTTGTTTATGAAGAAGAGGGATGGGTCCCTTAGAGTGTGTATTGACTACCGACAACTTAATAGGGTCACCATAAAGAATAAGTATCTTCTTCCAAGGATTGATGTTTGTTTGACCAACTTCAAGGGTCTAGTCACTTCTCTTAGATTGATCTTCGGTCAGGGTATCATCAAGTGAAGGTGAGGGAGTGTGAAATCCCCAAAACGACCTTCACGACTAGGTATGGGCATTATGAGTTTGTCGTGATATCTTTTGGGTTGACCAATGCACCGACCATCTTTATGGATCTTATGAATAAGATCTTTAAATCCTACCTTGATTCGTTTGTTGTGGTTTTCATCGATAATATTTTGAACTATTTTCATAGTGAGGAGGAGCATGTGGTTCATTTGAGGGTAGTGCTACAAAGGCTGAGGGAAGAAAAGTTATATGCTAAGTATGAAAAATGTGAATTTTGGTTAACAGAGGTTGCCTTTCTATGTCATGTGGTGTCGGGGGATGGTATTAAGGTGGATCCTAAAAAGACGGACGTGATTAGACATTGGCCTAGACTATTAACCCCATCGGATATTAGAAGCTTCTTGGGCTTAACGGGTTATTGT
>JAPFFP010087578.1:0-21401 GCA_026153255.1 Solanum medicagineum
TTCTTTATCTCTCTTGAAGAACATAGAATTGATTGTGATGTGGAGCACCTCTTTATTGACCCCTGTGAGACCTTTTACATTAATGAGTACCATACCATTGGGAATGACTGTATCTACCTTTGTTTGGAGCACTTGGACAATCGAAAAGTTTGTGGCCTAGCTCACCACACCCATAGCATGTACCTTTATACATCAACCATTTGCTGCTATAGTTCTTCCCACACTTCGAGCACCTAGGAAAGGTCAGTCCAGCACTACTACCTTTAGCTTTAGGGTAAACGTTTTACTTGAAGAATTAGATGACCCTTGGCCTTGAAATTTGTCTCCTCATTGAAAGCGGCCATTTCCACCACTTTTGGTATCTTGGAAACCACCTTCAAAATTAGCCCTCTTCAACTCTCCTATTTTCTTCTTCCTAAGATTCTCTCCCTCAAATTATTTGGCATATGTTATGAGTTGAGATACAACCATTTTTCTCACAAGCATGGCGGTGCGACATTCCTCATTGATCAAGTCAGAAACCCTTGACACAAACTTGTTCATCCTTGCCCGAGGATCGACAACCAAGGTTGGAGCATAATTTGAGAGATTACTAAACTTGAGAGGAAAATTCCTCGCACTCATAAAGCCTTGTTTGAGATTCATAAGTTCCATTATCTTAGCTTTCCTTAGCTCAATAAGGAAGAAGCAGAAGCATTCAAGGAAGGTGGCATTGAATTTCTACTGAGGAAATGGATCATCTTTTACCCTTTTCATCTTTCATTGGGTAAACCATATTTGTGCAAGGCCTTTTAGTTAGTACACCACCAACTCCGCTTTATCCTCAAATGTCATCCCCATGACATCCAAGACTTTGTACACCTCATCAATTAATTCTTGGGGGTCTTCCACCACTTTTGATCCAAGAAATTTCGGAGGGTTCTTCCTAGTGAAATCTCTCACCCTTAAAGCTGTAGTGGGATCATGAGAAGATTAGGTTCCGTGGTTGACTTGGTTGGCTATGGATTGTTCCAACAACAAGATAACATTCCAGTATTCGGCACGAGTGACCCTCTCTTCTTTGGGATTTTGTGGGGCCAAATGAACTTGGTCTAAATCGTGGATAGGAAGCCTTGGTGGTAGCTGATGTGCTGCTAAAATACAACACTTTAGATGCATAAAACATGGAATTTATGTGTTCTCAAAGCGATGTTAGTGGGTTTGATGTGTTTTTTAAGTTAATTTTATAGGATTTAGGGATCGATGTTGGTCAAAGTTCTACAGAATTGAATTTTTCGGTATTTATGAAGAACTCTACGGGCCATGGTTCACTCTATGAGCCACAAGTTGGATTCTTGAGTCAAATCTAGTGAAGGGCCAAGTTTCAAATGTTACATCGATGATTTATCAGATGAATCATAGATCGCTTCATGGCCCATAGATGATTTTGTATGTTGAAGATCAGAAAGTCTGCTAAATGCTGAAGTATTGTCAAACGAAGTCACTTATGAGTCGTAAGTCTGAGGAAGAGTCACAGGTAAGGTCGTGCCTAGAAGATCAAAGTTTTTAAGAGTTTCAGAAAAGTTAGTTGACAAAACCCTTTACAGGCTGTAAGTCAGAAGACGACATGTAAGAAGGTCTCGTAAGTTGAAGCTTGTCTTTGGAAAGTGCAGAGTATGAAGCCCAGGTACACACCATGATTTAACCTACTGTCTGCAACCTCGTCTGTAGAAGTTGCCCGATCTAGTTTTTCTATTTTATTTTAGATTTGTATTTTACTTATTATAAATAGGATTTTTTTAGATTTTTCTGAGGAGAGACGTACGAGAGAGGACAGAAATAAGCTGAGAACTCATAGTTTGTGATTTTTACATTTATATTGTTACATTGTGATTTCTTCTAGAGAATTTTGAATTTCTTGTTCTTCAATTCATCATTGTAAGTGTATAATTATGCTATTCCATAACATGATTCTCTCATCTACAGTAATCATGCATAGCTAAATCCACAACTAGGGTTGTGGGAACCATTAAGAAATTAAAAGGTAAAATCGGATAATTTGTAATTCTTGGAAAGTGTGCATGCATGTATTAATTAATACCTTCATTAAGAATACTTTTTAATGGTGGCTAACATTAGAACACACCTAAGTTTGACTTGCTAGATCAAGGTGGGAATGAATGGAATAAGGGAATAATTAATAGGATTCGATGTGATCCCTCTCGTCTAATCAACCAACTGGACCAAGGGGTGGTGGTACTAAAAAGATGGTAAGGGTTGGTAATGTCATGCTATGGGGATGGATCAAATTACATAGTGAAATTTACCTCTCACCTGGATCAAAGGGTTTGGTAAATATAACTTACCAGTTCTGCATGCTACATACTAGGAAAGATTACGATTATCTAGCTATACTAAGGTAGGAATTCATGGGGGACACACTACCCTAATTATTTCTCGCACTGAATTCACAACACTTTCTTCTAGTTTAGGTTTACTTACTACATTTACAAACCCTCCCCTTCGGGAGATAAGTAGGTTAATTCATCTAAATTGCTCGCAATTACTTTAAGTCTAGACCATATTCCTTGTCAGTTCAATCCTAATCTTGGTTAGGTTATATATTTTTACAACGATCGCTTATACCTTCAAAGGAAGGTGTAGTTTGGCGACATCAAAATTTTGGCGCCATTGCCTTGAAATACGACTTTTAGACTGATTTCATTTGGGTAATTTGTGAATCAGTCCTTATTTCCTTATTTTACATTTCTTGTTGTTTTTGTTTTGTTTCAGCATACAAGTGTAGTGCACGCACAAGACTCGTAATTGAGGAAATCCCCTGACTCATTTTGACCCATAGATTCAGAAAACACTGAGAAGAATGGCCCAAACAACACGAACAACGCTGTAAATGATGCCGTAAATGCAACACTGAATCCAAATAATGATAACCCATCACCACAACTTGAGGATGCAAATCCGCTGCTACAACATCTCTAAACTTCTGGTAACACATGGAATCAATACAGGCTTGACCCTATGGTGGTGGATGTCACCGAAGCTATTGTAGTACCTCTTTTACTAGATGACAGAAAAATCGTTATTTCAAGTGGTATGCTATAAACGCTATAGAATAGAGGATTGTTCACGAGCTTACCATCAGAGGATCCACATAACCATCCACACAATGTCGTCTTCATTTGTAAGAGTATGATTGGGAAACAAACTTATTCATAGATGTTGTTAGGCTCTATGTCTTCCCATTATCTCTAATAAGCAAAACGCCACAATGGTTGTCCGAGCTCTCATAAAGTTCAATTACCACTTGGGCTGAAATGCAAAAGGCCTTTTTGGATAGGTGCTTTCATAGGTCGAAGAAGCTGAAGTTGAAGGATCCAATCAACAACTTCGAGCAGTTTCCTGGTGATTTGATAAGAACTATGTGGGAGAGATTTACCAAGTGTTTGAGGATTGTTCTGGACCACAAGAATGTTGATGATTCCTTAGTGGAAATCTTCTACCAGGCACTTGATGATAATTGCAAAGCGGTGGTCAACACAATCACTAGCAGCTCATTCTTAGATTGTCTATTTTCAATTGTAGCCGAATGACTAGAAAAGGTTGCAAAGACGAACTGTGCATAGGGTTCGAGAGATAAGTTGATGATTAAAAGCTCTTTCTCAATTAGCACTAATTCAGAGTAGGATAAAACAAATGAGGATATGATGCAAAAGCCGGCTCAGATCAGTACTAATGTAGAGTTGTTGATGAAATAGAGCCCGGAGCACGTAAATGCAATGAGCTACTAGCCTCCACAAGCACCCATTTATGACGATTCCTACTATAAGGAGGATACTTGCTTTGTCACTAATTAGATGGGGGTTTCCGAACCACCGCCCAAGGGTCCAATCAGGACTATTGGCACCAAAGTCAATGGAATCAAGGTCAGAACTTCAATAGAGATGGTTCCTTTAGAGATAACAACTGAGGTTGCTACTATGACAATATTGATGATGTTCAAGCCTAAATCACCAATGGACATAGGGACGATCGTCATCAACATATTTACCCAATTTTAGAGGTCGAGGTGGAATCCCACGGGGAACAATGTGTTGGCGATTGAATCAGCTAAGGACTATGAGCTGCTAGTTTAAATTGGACAAGCAAGCACCAAACAATTTCTAACTAACTGGGGGAGACTAAGCTAGCACCACTCCTAATATGAAAAGGAAAACGGGTCAAGGATTCATCAAATAAGGGAGCTAATCAGTCAAAGCTTAATCGATCCATCACGCTTAGAATCAAATTAGCTCTATGGGTAGGCTAAGTTGCTTGTAACCACGCCACAGTTATGACAATGTGGTGTTTCACAAGAGCCTATTATGGCCTCTCACGTGAGCACTCAAAGACATGCTTGGGTTGAGCACCTCAAAGCAAAACTCCCAATACCTTAGTAGTTGAGACCTATTTAAGGACCTCAACACATAAACCCATGAATATCATGCAAACCCTCCACTTCAACTACTCCAATTAAAACAATAATTGAAGATCTAAGCTAGATACAAGTTCGCGACCTCAAATCATAAAGTAAACATTAAGGTAGGCATGAACCCATAAATAAATTTATCAGTCAAAGAAATTTGGGAGGAACCCACTTGATTTTGCAAGTAAATCATCAAGTAAGCATGAAAGCAAGAGAAATAATCAGGACCCATAAACAAATTTACATCCAAGCTCAATTAGATCTAGAAATTATGCATTCAAGAATAAGGAAAAAAAGAGATAGTGAAAGATAAATACAAAGTATGCCCACACACTTCAATCCACTAAAGAATTTATAGAAATCTGGTTCTAAATCCTCACCCTAAACTACAATCTACACTAAGGTGTGTTTTCTCCTTTCAAAAGTGTATGAACGAGTCTTTTCTGTTTAATTGTATGCAAATGTCTCCAGAACAAGGGGTGGGAGTGCGTGTATACGTGATTTGGGAGTGAAGTGGTGAAATTCCTTAACTGACCTAACACTGGTCGTTGAAATACTCTGTGTTCGCGAAATTCAACTTAAGTTCATACCCTCTGTGGTCGCACCTAAGAATTGTGCGATCGTGGCTACTTGCCTCCTACTATTTCGCCTATCTGCCAATACTGGGCATGTTTGTACTCATTCCTTGTCCGCTACTCCACATTCGTGTGTCTAAAGGCCATGTTCGCGAAGTATGTCTACTGCCAAATACACTTTTTTGCTTTTTCAGCTCATTTCTGCTCTAATCTAGCTGCAACTTCAATTCTTCTCAGCAGAGCTAAATGTAACCCGTATGTATCTGAAACATACAACATTCCAAATATAATTAGCCTCAAAGTGTAAAATTGACAACACAAAATCTTTAAAAAAATAGGAAATGAGTGTGAGTTATACACTCATCAACACCCCTAACTTAAGACTTTGCTTGTCCTCAAGCAAAATAAAACCAAACTCAAGAGGCTAGCAATTCAAGCACACAGTCCTAACTCACTTTACGCAAATAAATCATGATCATGACAATGGTTGGAACGAATAATTATCACAAGTATGTGCATATTTTTCAATTTAACACAACTTCTAAGGAAGACAAAGTGACAACACAAATTCTCAAGAAGTGACTTAACGCCTAGTCAACTAACAAGTTCCACTTGACTCAACTTAGAAAAGCATCAATATCACCAATCCATGTAAATTTGCATGTCTTTACAAAATTAAAGAAAGTCCCCAAAACACAACAAGTATATACAATGAACATGGCACAAGGACTCAAACACTCACACTTAGCAAAAGAAGATTGCATCTACACAAATGCTACAACACATGCTTACCTCTATGTTCAATCAACATCGTCCTAACTTCATTGGATTGGAAATCTCAAAGGGCTTTTTAAGCTTGTAATTGGGTAGGATAGAATATGGAAAAATAGTAACTAACCCTCCTTAAGTTCTACACACAACATTCATCATTTCTAATTTTCCACTTTTCCTTCCACATTTCACACCAATGCGTATTTAACCCTTCTTTCTCAATTAAGTGCCCCACTTGCAATCATTTTCAACATTTTGGAGGATTCTTTTCATTTAAGCGCTTTTTCATCATTTTCTTTTCATGATGAATGCGCTCTTTTTCTTTTCTTTTCTTTCCTCCAATCATTTTTGTTTTCTTTTCTTTTAACAATCCAAATGATAGACACCTTTCTTTCTCTTCCTACATCACCTCCAACTTAGGCTTGAAGCCTCAATTGTCAAAAACATGAAGAACTCAAGAAGGGACAAGGGTCAAAAGTGGGATATCTTTTGAAAAAGGTTCAAATCTTATAATTTAGTTTGCCAATAGAAACGATTAGACTCAAAAGGGACACTAATGATAGAATCAATGCATTTGGTAGCTATTTAGACTAAGTGGACTCAATTCAAACCAAAGAATGCCTAAGATAATTTTTCCAACCAAAGTCTATCAAGACCAACATCTCAAGAAAAACAAGGCAAGTTCTAGGTAACACTAATGCACACAAGGAACAAAACAAAAAATCACAACAAACATGACATGCAAATCAAGTTGGAAAGGTTCAATATTACTCTCAAGTCAAGCACAAAAGACGAATTTTTCAAAATATGTCCATCTAGCAAGTAAGAGTCACACAAAGAGTCAGAGTGTTGTCTCAAAATCATCCCAAAACCATTTAACTTTAAAAATTGGAGGGGTATGCCTTTATCACAATTCACAACACTTGACTAAATATATTTGGACCAAAAATGTCACAATCCTAATGTATTGCTCCAACAAGAGTTAGTGGCTACTCAGACTTCACCAATGACAATATTCTATTCACACATTCACACACAATCGATGATTTTCCCTTAAGAATGTAATCAGTCAATCTATCATCGAGATCCGTCGATTATACACACCATCAAAAGGAAAAATAAGTAGCTACCAAATCTACTAAAATAGCTAATAGCTAAACCCAAACACATACATATAGGCCTGACAAGGGCATAAGACACCAACAAGAGAGAGTGGGAATCAATCATGATATACGAAGGGATATTTGAGAGTCAAAGATATATAGTTAAAACAAATTAAATCATGGAAGAAACACCCTTAACTTAAATGGTACTGTATCCTCACATTATAACTATAAAGTATAAGAGTGTACGAGGGACTCCCTAAAATGATTACTCGGCACTCCTCCTAGGTATCCGTATCTGACAGCGTGTAAATAACATCAACAATGGCCGACCTAAAGTCAACTCACACTTCTCGGATCATGGTAGCCAGCTCTTTTCCAATGTTAGTCTCCGAGGCTTTGGCATAGAACTCAACTACTATGGTGTGATTTTCCTTGATCTCCTCATCAACACAACATAGCCAATCTAAAGTCTGAAGCCAACCAAAGAATTCTAACCCCTTATCCTCTGCCTTATTCAAGTAAACTCCTCTCTCTCTTATCACAGTTCAACCCAAGTATTTATAAAAGTTTTGGGCACGTTGAACTAAGAGAAATTTGCTTTGATCAACATTGGCACCTTCACTCACTTCCAGGAAAATCTTATTTTCATAGAGTGGATGATCAAGTTCCATTTTATCTCTAATTATACCTATAATCAAAGAAAACATGACAGAAACACCATATAGACATTTTAAATCATGTGTCGGGAAACATTTGAACCGAGAAAGTCAATCTGAAATAGTTTGGATCAAATTGTAAAACATGCTGGTTTTGAATAATGACCAACTGTTCTCTGTATTCACGGCTACGCAAGCACAATCGTGGAGTTCAAAGGACTCTAAGCCTCCATGTTTGTAGGAGGATATATGCGTTGTAGAGAGCAGAAAGTTTCCAAAACTTTCACATTTCATCAAACACGTAGAGGGCATATGTTTCCATCATGATTTTAACAGGCTAACAACCCCCAATTCATCCCCAACAGTGTACATTCACTACCAAAACATTACTCAAACAAGCTTGGACCAAGATTCATTCCTATTTTAAACATTTAAGCACAAGAATCAACCTTTAGAAGTGAGACACCACTAGGGACTCACTTCATTGTCAAGGGATGTCACTATGGTTAAATGGACTCAGTGGATCCAAAGAAGGCCTAATGTCCTTTTCTAATCCGGAATCAACCAAGTTACTCCTCAAAACAAATTGATTAAGTTCTAGATATTGTAAGACATGCATTTCAACAAACTTCCTAATCCCACATTGGCAAATGGATTCGCATTTCAACAATGACAACACTCTTGCAATTTTTAATCATTGTATATCCAAGCTCAATTGCTCACATAGTCAAATCAAGATGCATCAAATATATGCAAGGACTGATTCTCTTATTAGTGAGTGAGTACATGCTCCTCGTCCGTGGCACCATCTAAGTCAAAGATATGAAACATTGCTGCTCAGATTGATAAGGACTAGTGAGACGATATTAGCTTTAGAACGACTTTCCATATATGCACGAGGTTTGCCAAAATTCAAGGACATCATTTGCAATCATTCATCCAATCAACTCAAAAAGAAGAAAAGTAAAAGTAGCAAAATAGATACTACTTTATTATAACCCGAATTAAAATTGATTGACAAATCAAAAAGTAGGGGTTAATTACACTTCAACATTAAAACTACCAATTCCTAACTTAGTAAGCAATATGAATAAAAATTAACTCACCCTTTATACAAAAGCAATATTGTCCTCAATGCGGATCAATTAAATTCAAAAGTCAAAAAGTGGATGAGTGAGTTACGGAATCCTCCTCATACATTTCGTAAGCCAATAGAGTTGGGACTGAAGGGACCTCAGCTAGTTTATCCCAGATCTTCTAGGACTACCACAAGGATGACGCCTTCTAACCTGATGAACGTTTGTTCCCTGCTTGCTTTGTTCTTTTCCCTCGTAGCCTCAAATTGATCGGGCAAAGTGTTCTCTTTAACTTTTCTTTGCTGCTGTTGCATAAGGATCCTCCATAACATCACATTTATTCTAGAAAATATTATTCTTAACCTTCATATGTAGGTAAAGGTTCATGTTTTTTCCTTGCGTTGGCCATTGAGATCTCATTTCCTGGAAACCATTTAAGGGTGCAGATTCTTTTTCTGAACTTAAGGGGCCCAAAAGAGCCAAAAATAATGGGGCAAAGGTTGCCCATTTTCTTCCCAAATCGCATCACTCCCTTCATTAGTGAAGTTCTTACTTGCATATGACCTATCAAGAAATAGCTAAACACCAGGATTAGACATCTATGCAATAACAAGTATTTAAGAAGTCATTTGGGTAATTAGGGTTCTTTCGACTGCCAAACAAAATGTACGTATCGTCGAATGCAATGGGCGATAAAAAGTGACCATCATCGAACTTAGTAGTAAGACATTATGAATAAACTGTGGCCTTCAACAATGATTGTGGTAATTGGTGGACCGCTAATTGCATTTGACAGTCAACAAGATCATCGTTGAGTCATTCGTTGTAGTCAAATCAACCACCTGGAACTCATATCAGTAACTAAGTTATCTCTATGTTATCATGCATTTTCAAACATTACAGTAACCATACTGACAAGATTGTAAGATTCAACCCTTTTTTAAACCCTCAAACAGTACATTGGCATAATTTTTGTAGAAAAACAACTCACCCTTAGGAATGATGACACCTAATCCATCATCAGGCAAGTCAAATCACGAAAGAACATATCTATGAGTTACTCAGACTTCACCCAAAAATACACAAAACAAACCAATAAACCAAAGATCACAACACTTTTTTAGTTTAAACAAAACAAAATCCAAAGCCCTTAGATATCAATTTTGCCAATACTCGAGAAGTTCTAAGGAGTTCAACAAGATTTCATAGCATAGTGTTACCCTACAAGTAAAATTTCATGATAGCACCAAGTTTGTATGGAATCAAGGTACATACCTGAGGTTCCATAAGAAGTTAAGGGAAATGAAAAAGAGGGTGGAGTATGAACTTGCGTTAATCCCACAGAAAATAGAGAAAAATTAAAGAGAAATGTATGGTAGTATGCAGATAGTTCATGGGAAAGTGGAAAGGAAGAGGAACTTTAATGGGTATTAAATATTTGGAGGCTGAGACACTTTGACTTCTGCATCACTATTCATTTCTGCAGACCATATTCAGTGGTACGCCAATTGTGCCTGTGGTTTCCCTTTCTTAACCCATTTAGGGAGATTTTCCTGGATCACTATGCGGTGAAGTTGTGTCTTGCCAAGCTCAGTGATGTGCTGAGTAACTGATATCCTACAAAAATACAATACTTTTGATGTTTAAAACTTAGGATTTTATGTGTTATCAATCTGAAATTTACTAGTGTTATGTGTCTTTGTGTTTATATTTGTAGGATTATAGGATGGCCATGATTTGGAAAAAAATTGCAGAAGTTGCTGGTTTTTGCTGTTGTACGAGACAGCCTATGGGTCATAGAGCATTTTATGAGTCATAGATAGGATTATTAAGGATTTCCAGTGAGGGGCTATTTCCTGAAGTTGACGTCTATGAACATACAGACGAGTCGTGGAGCAATTTATGAGTCATAAAATACCTTTCGTGCCCTGAGGATCAGAGAAGTGGACTTGCAGGAAAGTTATCAGATCAAACCCTCTTTACGGGTCATAAACCACTTTACAAGTAGTAAAGTGTGTCGTAGAACTGAAGTCCGAAATTCTAGCAGCCAATTATGAGACCTTGACTACGAGTTATTGAAGACATTACGGGTCGTAAAGTGCTTTCGTGGAGTTTGCCAACCAGTTTTGCCAATTAATTTAGGACTTGTTTTTGATTATTATAAATAGATTTTAGGTTATTTTTTAGAAGTTCTCGTCAGTTCACGTCAGTTTTGTGTAGTTTAGGGTTTTTACTCAGAGAAAGCAATACTTGAGTGAGAATATTGTGAGAGAGTCTTTGAGAACACTTGTGCTTTTATTCAATCTTCATGCTTGTGATTCCCGTTGACTTTAGATTTTCTTGATTTAATTTTCTAAGTGACTAATTATGTTTTTTCAATTCATAATCTCTTCATCTACACACAACATGAGTAGCTAAATACACAACTAGGGTTGTGGGAGCCATGAAGAACTAATAAAGTAAAACCAAGTAATTCACAATTCATAGAAGGTGTATATGCATGTATTAATTAACTCTCTTCATTTTGCATGTTTTCTAATGGTAGCTAACATTAGAACTCACCTAGTGTTACTGACTAAACCAAGGTAGTAATAAATATGAAAAGAGATTAATTAACAGGTTTCGATTGATGTGTTCTCATCTAATCAACCAAACTGGGCCAAGGGAAGGTTGTATGGGTCTAATAGGTAATGGTTATTAAAGTACACCATGGAAATGGGCCAAGTCGCATAATGAAATGTGCCTCTCCCCTTTGACCAAAGGGCTTAGTGAACTTAAATTATCATCATGCATGCTATTCACTAGACAAGATTAGGTTATCCGGGGATACTGAGTTGGGGAATAATGGGGAACACAATACCTTAGTTGCTCTCTATTATTGATTTTTCGCTTATTATTGGTCTTCAACCATGCCCTTGATGAGAATAGTCATGCCTGTTCTGACACTATCATGGGGGGCATGTTTCTGGATCAACCATTTGCAAGGATTACAGAACGTATGGAGCAATTGGTCAGGACAAGTCGTTCATGGGGACAGCGGGACAAAGCTTCCATAAAGAGTTCATATGATGTCAGTGTGGGGTAAGACCAAGCTAAAATTAATGATGAAATTTTGCAACACCTTGCTCAGCTTTGCACAAGCATGGTTGTGGTAATAAAGCAAAACCAAGAGAGAGTGAACACAATGGTCCATCAACCCCCGTATGCAAAATACATGCTATGATAAGGTGCTTGTTTTGTTAATGATCAGACAGGGAGTTTCTGAACTAATGCCCAAGGGTCCAATCAGGACTATTGGCGCCAAGGTTAAGCAAACCAAGGTCAGAACTTTGGCAGAGATGGAGTTTACAGGGACAACCACAGAGGTTAGTGTGATAAGAATAGGGGTCCGGATACATATTGGGGTCAGAAAGAAGGCTTCAGAAATGGTCTTTCTGTGCGACCACACAACTGCGACATAGGTGCATACAATTATAGAATTGAGGAGATGTTTAATCACCTGTTGAAGAAGGTTGATACGCATGATGAGACTTGAAAGAGCATGATATTAGATATTTCAAGCATTAATCCAAAAATAAAGTCTCATTCTGTGGCTATTAAACAGCTGTAACAACAGTTCCGGTTAGTCAAGCCCATTATGGAGATTGACCAAGTTGCATAGTGAAATTCGCCTCTCACCTTTGACTAAAGGGCTTGGTGAACTTAAATTACCATCCTGTATGCTCAGGCTAGACAAAAATTAGGTTATCTAGGGATATTGAGTTGGGGAATCATGGGGAATATAATACCCTAGTTGCTCTCTATTATTGATTTTTCTCTTGTGATAGTTTATTTTCTCATTGAATATTGCAAACCCCCCTCCCATTTTGGTTAATTGAGTTAGTTAACTACTCAGATTGCATATTGGTGAATTTTTCTTGAGTTGAGGTATTCTCTGTGGTTTCAACCCTAACATTGGTTAGGTTATATTTCTTGACAGCAACCGCTTTATCCTTTTAAAAGGAGGTGTAACTTGGGCGACATCAATAACTACCAGGTTGCCCAAATTTGTAGTGCCTCATCTTCAACATTAATGTTCATAGGGCAGTCTTATTCGAGACCACTATTTTCACTCGGTGACACGCCAAGTTTCCGTAGAGATCAGTGAATTGTGTAGCTACTTAGAGTCCTTCAGGAACCTAAAAGTGCAGTTTCAATAATGATCATTATTTTAGTTCAGTGTTACCCTGGATTTCCATGGAGTTCGCGTAAATTGACAGTGACTCAGGGTGCTTATTAATGCACTTAAAAGTGATCAAATAGAATGTCACCCTTTGATTTAGGTGGTACGTCGATTTTCACATGAGAGTGTCGATTTTAGCTTCGACCCCTGCATGTTGGGATGATTCAAATGGTAGTCGAGTACGAGTTCGGCGATCATATTCAACATTTCGCCATTCTTCATCATACTATCACTCTTCCACCTCTTGCTTTGAATCTTATTTCTACCATATGCAACCATCAACACACATTATTATAATACCACTAATACTTGGGTTGCCTCCCAAGAAGCGCTTGAGTTTATGTTGCGTCACGATGATGTTCATTAAAAGCTCAAACTTCATTCACGTACATGACACTAACCACCGAAACATCCGGTGATTTGCCATACTACTTTTGAAGCCTTTGACCATTCACTTTGAATCTCTCACCCTTGCAATTTTTAACTTCTATGATGCCATTTGCAAGTACTTTAGTAACCTTAAAAAGTAAAACCACTTTGATTTTAGCTTCCTAGGTAACAATTGCATTCTAGAGTTGTAGAGCATCACTGGATCTCTCTCAACAGTTTCTCTGTTAAGGATTTTTAACCCATGCAACCTTTTTATCTCTTCCTTGTATAATGTTGAACTTTCATAGGACTTTAACCTGAATTCATCATGAAAATGGACTTGGGTAAGTTGGGCTTCTAAAGCCTCACCAAATTTAAAGTTGACTTTCTTGAGGGCCCATAAAGCTCGATGTTCTAATTCGAAAAGCAAGTGGCATGCCTTTCCGAACACAAGTTAATAAGGGGATATTCTAGTAGGTTCCTTATAAGCAGTACGGTATGCCCATAAGATGTTCTCAACCATAGCCGCCTAATCGTTCCTACCCATATTCACTTTGCTAGAAATATTTTTATCTCTTTATTCTATACCTCCACTTGCCCGTTTGGTTGGATGATATGGGATTGCTTCCCTGTGATTTACCCCGTACTTACACAATAATCACCCAAAATTTCTATTGCAAAAGTGGGATCCCTCATTTGTAATGAGGATCGAGGAGTACCAAGATGAATAAGGATATTTCTTTTTTAAGAACTGCACTACTCCCTTGTTATCGTTAGTCGGTAAGGCCACTGTTTCAACCAACTTTGAGATGTCGTCGATAATTAATAAGATATGTTTGTTACCAATGAATCTTGTGAATGGACCCATGAAATCCACCCCCACACGTCGAATACTTCCAATTCTAAAATTGGGTTTAGTGGAAATTCATGCCTTCTTGAGATATCTCCTTGCAATTGGCACTTTGGGCGTGCCTTGGCAAATTCATGAGCATCTTTATGTAAGGTCAACCAATAATATCCACTTTGCAGCACCTTGACACAGTCCATATTCCCCTGGAATAGCCTCCTATTGCTGCTGAATGACATTCTTACAAAATAGCCTCCTTTGCCAACTTTGGGAACCATCTTCGGATCATGTTATCCGGGCACTCTTTAAAGAGATAAGGCTCATCCCAGTAGTAATTTTTCACATCATGCAAAAATTTTCTCCTTTTGTAGGGGTTGGAAAAATCTGGCACAACTCCACACACTAAGTAATTTGCAAAATCAGCATACCAAGGGGTAACAACTATGGTTACTCTTATCATTGCTTCATCAGGAAACTTGTTGGAGATATCCACATCCTTGGCATGCGAATTTGGTGATTCAAGTCTCGAAAGATGATTAACCACTTGATTCTCACAACCTTTCCTATCTATCAATTCAAAATTGAACCCATGCAGCAACAATACCAATCGAATTACCCTTGCTTTAACATTCTTTTTAGCCATAAGATAGTGATGTGTTGTATGATCAGTGTGGACTACAACTTTTGTGCCTAGGAGATATGCCCAAAGATTTTCAAATGCATACACTACAGCTAACAACTCCTACTCTATCACTATATAATTTTTTTAAGTTGTATTCAACATCTTGCTGACATAGTAAATTGGGTGAGAAATGTTTCCCATCTTGTTGACTTAGCACTGCCCCAAGGGCCACACCACTTGTATCACATAATACCTCGAATGGTTTAGACCAATCTATAGAAATTATCATTGAAGCTTCAATCAATTTCGATTTGAGAGTTTCAAATGACTTTATACATGCACTGCCAAAAAGAAAATGCAATTCTTTTTCTAACAGCTTGCACATGCGGCTAGTGACTTTTACAAAGTCTTTTATGAACCTTCTATAAAGTATAACATGCCCCAAGAAACTTCGCATTCCCTTAAAAGAAATCGGAGGAGGAAGCTTTGCATTGACTTCAACTTTACCTTAACCAAGTTTTTTTCAACACATCTTTGTAGCACCTTTTCCAAATGACCTAAACACTGATCAAAAGTATCACCCACTATTGAGAAATCATTCGTAAACACTTCCATGGAATATTTAATCATGTCAGCAAAAATGGATAATATACACCTTTAAAATGTAGTTGGGGCATTACATAACCCAAATGGCGTTCTTCTGAAAACGAATGTCCCATAAGTGCAAATAAAAGTGGTTTTATCTTGATCTTTGGGGGTGATAGATATTCTATTATATCTAGAATAACTATCAAGGAAATAGTACCACCCCCTCCCAGCCAATCTATACAACATTTGGTCCATAAAGGGTAGTAGGAACTGATCCTTTTTCCATGGAGGCATTTAGCCTTCTATAATCCATGTAGATTTGTCATTTGGTGACTGGTTGTGTCAAGATTAACTACCCTTTTTCATTTGGAACCACGGTCATACCTCCCTTATTTGGCACATATTGGACTAGACCTACCTAAATTCTATTCGCAATTGGGTATATCACTCTTGTATCTAACCACTTTATTATCTCCTTCTCGAGCACCTCTTGCATTGGTGGGCTGAGCTGGCACTGATGCTCACACTATGTTTTTACAGCCCTAAACCAATTTAGTTTTGTGAGTACAGATTCCCAAAGTTATACCCACAATGTCAACGATCATCCAACCAATAGCTTTCACATGTTTCTTGAGCACCTTGACAAGAGCTTTAATTTTCCCTTTATGTAGCCTGCTGCAACAATCACTGGCAATGTATCATTCTCACGCAAAAAGGCCTATTGTAAATGGCTTGGTAACTCTTTTAGCTCGAGTTTTGGTGGTTCCTCAATAGACGGCTTCGCTAGCTGGGTTTCATGGTTTTTTAAATCTAAGCCAAGTTTGGCTAGGTTTCTTGAGTGACTTCTAGTACCCATCAATGGAGCCACTACTTAATCACAATCCTTCACATCTACCTTCATATAAAATTCAACATAATTTGTGCGATTGAGTCACCTCTTGAGTAAGCTTGCTATCCAAGATCTTGCACAGCCTCATCAACAACATCAATAATGGTGTTTTCTTGAAAGTCTTCCGGCCTTCTTAGTGCTTTATCAATATTGAAACTTACCTCTTCATCATTCACCCTAAATTTTATGTTTCCACTTTCAATATTCACCAAGACCCACCTGTGGCTAAAAATAGTCGGCCTGAAATAATAGGAACATTGTTATCCATGTCAAAATATAGTACTATGAAATCATATAATATTTCGACCGGTCTTTTGATTGACCGATCGACCATAAGTAGCTTGTTAGTTGTTGGGGCTATGGTGCTCACACCAAGTTGTTCAAACACCATCAAAGGCATTAAATTTATACTAGCCCCAAATCACATAGGGCTCTACCAACCTCAATTGTCCGATAATGCACAATATTATGAATGCACCCAGATCATCTCTCTTTGCAGCCATATATGTTGTTAAAATTGCACTATAGTTGTGCGAAATTTCAGTCATTTTACACACTAGGGCTCTCGTTTTAGTCACCAAATTCTTCATGAATTTTGCATATGCTTGCATTTTTTGAGAACCTAAACTAATGAAATATTGATTGTCAAGGAGTTGAAGAGGGACATAAATTTCTAAAACTTAGCCTCGTCACTTCTCTTCTGTTGCTTCTGAGGGAAAGTTGCATTACATATGGACAACTTTTGAGTAGTAACCACTTTTTTAACCATTTCTGCTTCAGTCCCTATTAATCTACCCCCATCTTGGGTACCACATTGACTCTCCAATTTACCAAGAATGATGTTGCTTCATTCACTTTCTTCTCATATTTGCTTTCACACTCCTTGATTCCCCTAAATAAAGAAGTTTTGGGTCCCATGCTAGATTCAAGAACTGTGCTACTTCTAATAATGATAAGCCATGCATATTTGGACATTCTTTCTTGTTTAGCTGTGCATTTGAGCCGAGAGCAATTCTAAGTTTTAATTAAAGTTTCATGAGACAACATTGCTTGGTTCAATCGGGAGAATCATGATTTCATCTCATTCAACATATTATCCAAAGCTTCCACTTTGTTTAAAATTTGAGCAAGCATCTCTTTAAACTATGACTTGTCTGACTTGACACATTTTTGAGATAAAATGAGTCTTTTTTGTCTTGCATCATGACAGTGGGAAGATTTGTTCATCTTTCTACCATCAGCCCAACCAACTCCGACGTTGCAACCTTGATTCTTGGGTGACTATTGAAAGGTCGTCCGAGAACCCAATACTTGGTTCCTAATGAAATACACCTCTTCTTCATGATCATTCTCCTTTGTTCACACTCATAGGGAAAGATATCTGTAGCTTGTACAACATTAATTTGTTGTACTTTAATCACATATTGTGTTATGAGATTCATCTGCTTCACCATTCTTCCTATGACTTTATCTTGTTCCTTCTCTTTAGCCAACTACACATTAGATATTCCCCTTTTCATAGAAGAAGCATAATCCTCATGGGTGTACCATGGCTTGGTTATTTTACTTACTTCATCCAGCAACTCCACGATACTCACAAACATTTTCTTCATACGACCTTGTGATCTTAACTAACGTAATACCAAGTGAGCTACAACTTGGAACTCTGTTGTCTACCCTGCACTGGATAAAGGGATGATCTACTTGCTAAAAGTAGATCCTTGTCATAATCATCCCATAAAGGGGCATAAACATGAACCTATGTTAGGCACATAGTTATGAGAAAGGAGACTTTATATAAGGACCCCTTGGGTGGAGGCTCAACCTCCAATCTCAGCAAGTGCAAATTCAACAACTCTGAGAATACATACATACATATATACAAACAAACATACACACGCGCGCGCGCGCGCGCACACCCATATACGTGCTTGAAAGAGGATCATAAGTATCTTCAAATCATTACTTCATAATCATGCATACTTGGACTACAAAACCAAATCATACTTACTTTCATAGGAATAGGTCCTTGTTCTTGTACATAGTGGTGCATAACACCCAAAATTGCTCAAAGAGCTATATCATAGACATTGTGTGATCACTTATCATGTCATCACCATACTTGTCTTAGAATTATAATCATAAATATAATTGGGTCATAACTCACTTCATAATCTTCATGAAAATAAAGCTCATGTATGCACATTCCATAAATGATGAGACAATAGCATGGGCAATAGTGATTCACACTTAAATCAACAACATAATATCACATCCAAGTAAATCCATGAAGAAATTCATATTGAAAACATACTTAAGATTACCCATGCTTAAATCCAACATTTATGGGGATATGCATATTCAAACCTCATAAAATCTATTCAATTCAATATATTAGGGCTTAAATCACTTTTAAACATCAATCGAATACATCCCGTATCTCAATCGAATCAAATCTACATTAATTTAAAAGATTCATGTTTAAAAGTAAGCGTCAAATTCATAAATTAAGAAGTAAGAAACTCTTGGGGTCTTGATGGTTGAAAGGGACCATAATTCTATCCTACTTACCTTAGATAATTAAGAATAATTAAGAAGAAATTGATTGGAGAAGAAGACCTTTCGTTAAGCTTCAAGTTGAATCTCCAATGGTACACTTGAGAGGAGTTCTTAGAAGAGCGATTTGGAATATTATAAGTGTATTGAATGAATTTCAATAAGAATTAAGGAGTATAAGGTCTTTTTAGGAGTTTAGGATAGTTTAGAAAGTCACAAATGACCCTTGGAAGTCACCAAAATTACGAGAAGGCCATTAATGAAATGAGCTTTAAAAAGTTGTTGGTTGGCTCCTGAAAGAGCACCACGGTCCGTGGACCCCAAGGGTCCATGGTAAGGGTCTTCAGACACTTGGGCAAATTTTTAGACAAAGTATATTTCCACTGACGGTTCACGGTCCATACAAAGGTGCAATGACCATACAACGCTTTGTATAAATGACTCAAAATCTGAGACGATAATTTTATACTTAAAACCATATTTTAGGATGACAGCTTCACCATAAACCTCACCATAGCTCATGGTGAAGACCATGAGACCTCCCCATAGCTCGTGGTAGCTTGCACGACCGTGCAAGGGTCATGTGGTTATTGCCTTAGCCACATCTTTACTGGAAGATTTGGGCACCTTGCACGGCCAGTAGTGAGTACTACAGCTCATGAAAGGTTCCCTGGAGGGCCTCCGAGCCTCAAATCCTTTCTTAAGGCCCACATAGCCATGGGGCATTTCTCATAGTTACACACCTCCGAAAACTTGATTTTAAGCGTCAATAAGGTCTCACAAGATTTGGATCATTACATCATCTCCTCATTGGAAACATTCGTCTTCGAATGAGAAACGAACTATCTTGAAAGGCTTGACTTGAACATGAAACATTTAATATGGTAACACCATGCATAACTCATTTCTTGAAAATCATATAATCATTAAAACCCATGTCAAAACATCCTTTAAATCCTCTTCATGCACATGTATGCAAGTCATGTCATGAAACATAAAAGTGAAAGAGTTAGGACCATTTAGAATAGGAAGAACCTTATACATCAAGCTTGAGTAGATCGGAAAAGATAGGGATAATGCTTCATCATGTTCATCTTTGCCTCCTATGTAGCACTCTCCATATGTTGATTTCTCCAAAGCACTTTAACCAAAGCCACATCCTTGCTGGGAAGCCACTTTACTTTTCTAACAAAAATCTCAACTGAAATCTCTTCATTGGACAAGTTATCTTCAATCTCAACACCTTCCAAAGACTTAATCGGACTAGGATCACCAATTAACTTCCTCAACATTGACACATGGAAGACTGGGTGAATAGAACTCATCTCCAAAGGCAAACCCAATCTATAGACCACCTTGCCAATCCGCTCAACTATCTCACAAGGGCCTATATACCAGGGACTTAACTTGCCATTTTTATTGAAAAACATTACAACCTTCATAGGAGAGACCATTACATATACCCAATCACCGATATGGAATTCAAGATCCCTTTTTCTAACATCTTAATAAGACCTTTGGCGACTTTGAGCCATCTTCAACCTCTCCCTAATAAACTTCACCTTTTCCATGGCCTGTAACACCAAATTTAGGCCAATTAATGCCATATCTCATAACTCAAACCATACCACCGGGGATCTACACCTTCTCCCATACAACGCCTCAAATGATGCCATACCAATGCTAGCATGAACACTATTGTTGTACGAAAACTCTATAAGTGGTAGATGATCATCCCAATCACCTTTAAATACCAACACACAAGACCTCAACATATCTTCCAAAGTTTGAGTTATATTTTTGGCTTGTCCATCGATTTGAGGATGGAAAGCAGTACCTAACTTTACCTTAGTGCCAAGCCCCCTTTGGATCAATTTCCAAAAGTGAGAGGTAAATTGAGTACTATAATCCGATATGATAGATATAGGTACACCATTCAACCTAACCAATTCTCAAATATACAACGTTGCATAATCTTCGGGATCAAAGGTAGTCTTGACGGGTAGGAAATGAGCCAATTTAGTCATCTTATCAATGATGATCCAAATCGAATCAAATTGCTTTTGGGTATAGGGCAAACCAACCACAAAATCCATATTTACATCTTCCCACTTCCAAGTAGGAATCTCAATATCTTGAGCTAACCCACCAGGCCTTCGATGTTCCACCTTCACTTGTCCACAATTAGGACATGTGGATACAAACTTGGCTATGTCTTTCTTCATACCATGCCACGAATACACCTCCCTCAAATCCTGATACATCTTGGTGGATCCTGGATAATAATAGCAGTTATGGCCTTCACTCATGATCACCTCTCTAAGGCCATCAACATCTGGAATGCACAAACAATTTTGATACTAAAGCACACCATCTCACCCTTAGGAGAAAACCTCTATCTTCTTTTCTGTGACCAACTTCTTGAACTCAACCACGGATGGGTCCAAGTATTGTTTTGCCTTGACATCAACAACTATGGAAGACTAAACCCCATTCTGAACATGAATTCTACCATCATTAGAGTCAACCAATCTAACACCCAATTTAGCCAAATGATTATTATCTTTTACCAACTCTTTCTTTTCCTCATCAACATGGGTCACACTCCCCATAGATAGCCTATTAAGAATGTTGACTATAATATTTGCCTTACAGAGATGAT
>JAPFFP010087598.1:0-21397 GCA_026153255.1 Solanum medicagineum
AAGTTACATTTGGTCCCAAACTTTACCAATTTGAACCAATTAAGGACTTTCGGGGTCTAACTTACGGGTTCTAACAGTTTGGGCGGAGCTTTTTTTAATTTTTTAGGGTAGCAAATATCGACTAAGTGCACTGAAAAGGGGATATATTAAATAGGGGGCGACGGACTGAGCCCCTTTGTCCGTCGTCCCTTTTAAATATTTAATTATTTATTTATTATTAAAATATAAATAAAATATTTTTTAAGAAAATGACAGACATACCCACACTGTCCGTTGAAAAATTAAAAAAATAAAACATTTATATTAAATCTAATTTTGGTGATTAAATTATTTAATTTTTTTTTAAAAATAAGCGATGGACATTGCCACTCTATCCGTCGCAAATTATAAAATAAAACAAAAACTTAAAAATAAAAAACTTTGTCCGAAAGTTTCACAAAATATTGCGACAGACATATAGTTTCTATCTGTCGCTTTTAGTAATTAAAAAATTAAAACAAATTATTTTATACATAAACCGACGGACAGTGTAGCTTTCAAAAGCGACGCAGTCCATCGATTTGTTTCCCGTCGTTTTTCGCCCTATTTTTAGTAGTGTTGGGGGCTAGAAATAGTATCTGAGTGCCAATTACGCCTAGGATACCCTTTCGGGGCATGATAAATTTAGTATCAAAGCACAGAATTCGAGTGTCCTAGGGAGTCTATGAAGCTGTGTCTAGTAGAGTCTTGTTTATGGGTGTGTTGTGGACCATGGTTCATAAGCAGGATGCTATAGGACATTAGGAAGTGTTACCCTTCTTCAATAATCTAAATTCCTGCGATAGAGTTTAATTCTATGAAAAATCTCTTCTTAATTAGTGCCTTCCACGTTTGCAGGAAATGCCACCAAAGAGAACAGCTACTCAGAGAGATGCATCAGCCCCAGCTGCTGAGAACACCCAACCTGAGGCCTCGGTCCAGAAAGGGACGAGGATACGGGGACGGCCTTCCAGGACTGCTGAGGTCCCACAGGCTCCCCCTACACAGCCCCAGACAGCTCCCAGCACCGAGGCAGAGTTTAGGGGAGCCATTACCATGCTAACTCCGTTGGTGGGCTCCTAAGTAATAGAGAGGGGTCCTCAAGCTCCTAGTTCTAGCTCACAGGAGTCCTCAGCTGCAACCACAGAATTTCATTGATGAGATGTATAAGGTCCTGAAAGTTATACATGTTACTGAGATTGAGGGAGTTGAGCTTGCCTCCTACCAGCTGAAAGATGTTGCTAATGTTTGGTACAATAAATGGGAGGATAGTAGAGGTGAGGATGCTAAGGATGCGGAGTGGGAGGAGTTTGAAGCTGCTTTCCTTGACCATTTCTTTACTCGAGAGTTGAGGGAGGCGAAGGTGGATGACTTCGTGAACTTGAAGCAATGAGGAATGACCGTTAATGAGTGCATACTTAAGTTTACTAAGCTGTCCAGTTATGCTTCGGAGATGTTCCAAGGCATAAGGGCCAAGATGAGGAAGTTTGTGTATGATTTAGGCAGGCATGTACAGAAAGAGTGCAAAGCAGCCTTATTGATCCCTTACATAGACATCTGTAGGATTATGGTGTATGCCCAGCAGACAGAGGAGGATAAGAGAAGAGAAAGGGAGGAGCAGATGAATAGAAAGGTGAAATCAGGACATGAGCCTAGCCAGCAGAGGCAAAATAAGGGTGACAAGTCCTACTTCCAAAAAAGATCATCTCATCATGCACCTTCTGTAGTGAGTGCACCCGTTCAGCCAAACAGGTATGATTAGAAGTCTTATAGATTCCATAATTTCAGGGCTCAGGGTACCCAATCTCAGGATAATGTAAACTCAAGGCCCGAAGGTAAAGCCACCCTGAGGCAATTGTGGGAAGTTTCATCTAGGTAGGTGCTATTTGGGTGTGGATACGTGCTTCCTATATAGGCAGACGGGTCACTTCCAGCATGAGTGTCCAAGGAGGAGACGAGGTGAAGAAAGCAATAGAGCAGAGTCCTCCGCAGCACCCCCAGCTGGCAATCATCAGAGGGGTAATACTACAGATATAGGATATGGGACAAACCGCCTGTATGCTATGAGTAATCGACAGGATCAGGAAGCTACACCAGATGTTGTTATGGGTATGGTTCGAGTCTTTACATTTGATTGTTATGTATTGCTTGATCTGGGTGTCACTTTATCTTTTGGGACTCCTTAAATGTCTTGTAAGTTTGGGATTCTTCTAGAGTGTTTGCTTGAACCTATTGTTGTTCCCACTCCTACTGGTGAATCTATCTTAGCTGAGAGAGTTTACTGGGATTATATAGTGTCCATTTATCATAGAGACACCTTAGCTAATTTGGTAGAATTGGAGATGGTTGACTTTGATATGATACTTGGCATGGATTGGCTTCACGCCTGTTATGCTTCCATTGACTGTAGAACCCAAATTGTTAAGTTACAATTTCCTAATGAGCCTGTTCTAATGTGGAAAGGAAGTTTTGCTGCACCTAAGGGCAAGTTTATCTCTTATTTTAGAGCTAGAAATTTGATCTACAAAGGTTGTACTTATCACCTTGTGCGATTAAGTCTGATGATATTGAGTTTTCTACTCTTGAGTCAGTCGTGATCATAAATGAGTTTCCTAAGATGCTTCCTGATGATCTACGTGGAGTCCCTCCTGATAGAGAGATTGACTTTGGGATTGATGTTCTTCCCGAGACCCGATCAATTCCACCTTATAAAATGGCCCCCGCAGAGTTGAGAGAAATGAAAGAACAATTGAAAGACTTTCTAGAGAAAGGTTTCACAAGGACTAGTATCTCTCCTTGAGGTGCTCCCATCCTATTCGTGCGTAAAAAAGATGGGCCACTCAGAATGTGCGTAGACTACCGGCAATTGAACAAGGCCACTATAAAGAATAAGTATCCTCTCCCTAGGATAGATGATCTATTTGACCAACTTCAAGGTGCTATTTGTTCCTCCAAGATAGACCTTAGATCGGGTTACCATCAGTTGAAGGTGAGGGAAAGTGATGTTCCAAAGATAACCTTTCAGACATGGTATGACCATTTTGAGTTCTTGGTCATGTCATTCAGATTAACAAATGCACCGGCGGCTTTCATGGATTTGATGAACAGGGTATTCAGACTGTATCTTAATATGTTCATGATCATGTTTATTGATGATAATTTGGTGTATTCAAAGGATGAAGAGGAGTATGCTAATCATCTTAGAGTGGTTTTGCCAATGCTCAAAGACCATAAGTTGCATACAAAATTCTCAAAGTGTGAGTTTTGGCTCAAGTCTGTGGCTTTTCCTAGGCCATGTTGTTTCGGGAGATGGTATTCGAGTAGATATTCAGAAAATTTAAGCGGTTAAGAACTGGCCTAGACCAACTTCTCCAACGGAAATAAGAAGTTTCTTTGGTCTAGCAGGCTACTATCATAGATTTATTAAGGGCTTCTCTTCCTTGTCAGCACCATTGACTAAGCTAACTCAGAAGAAGGACAAGTTTTAGTAGTCCGAGGAATGTGAGAAGAGTTTCCAAGAGTTGAAGACTAGATTGACTACAACACCAGTTTTGACCTTGCCAGACGAGATAGGAGACATCGTTATATATTGCGATGCATCCAAAGTTGGACTGTGTTATGTGTTGATGCAGAGAGGGAAGGTAATAACTTTTGCTTCTAGACAACTTAAGATCCATGAGAAGAATTATCCGACTCATGATCTCGAGTTGGCAATAGTGGTATTCACACTTAAGATTTGGCGTCACTATTTGTATGGAGTGCATATGAACATGTTGACCACAAGAGTTTGCAACACGTATTCAGTCAGAAGGAGCTCAACCTGCAGTAGAGGAGATGGTTGGAGTTGCTCAAGGATTATGATATGAGCATCCTCTACCACCTAGGTAAGGCTAATATTGTTGCTGATACTCTTAGTAGGTTGTCTTTGGGTAGTACTGCCCATGTGGAGGAAGAGAAGAAAGAATTTGCTAAGGAAGTTCATAGATTGGCTCGACTGGGAGTGCAACTTGAAGAGAACAATAAAGGCGGGGTCAATGTTCAAAATGGTTCTGAAGGAAAAGCAAGACCAAGAACCTGTCTTGGTCCAATTGAAAGAAGTGGTTCACAAGCAGAAGGTGATGGTTTTCTCCGGAGGGGGAGATGGGGTGTTAAGATACCAGGGAAGATTATTTGTGCCTGACATTGATGATGTTCGAGAGAGGATCATGGCTAAGCTTATAGCTCCATATATTCCATCCATCTAGTTTTACCAAGATGTACAACGACTTGAGAGAAGTCTATTGGTGGAATGGAATGAAGAAGGAAATTGTGGAATTCGCCTCTAAGTGTCCCAATTGTCAACAGGTTAAGGTTGAACATCAGAGATAGTGAGGATTGGGAGATGATCAACATGGATTTCATCACTGGCTTACCAAGATCCCAAAAATAGCATGATTCAATATGGGTAATTGTGGATAGAGTGACTAAATCAGCCCACTTCTTGGAAATCAAGACATCCAATACGACTGAGGAGTATGCCCTACTATACATTTGAGAGATTGCGAGGCTGCATGGGGTTCCCTTGTCTATCATCTTGGACAGAGAAGCTCAATTCACCTCTCAATTTCGGAGATCTTTTCAGAAGGGATTGAGTTTGAAGGTAAATTTGAGCACAAATTTTCACCCTCAGACAGATGGACAGGCAGAGTGCACCATTCAGACTTTGGAGGATATGTTGAGAGCTTGCGCCATCAACCTTCAAGGATAATTGGGATGATCATCTGTCATTGATTGAATTTGCGTACAATAATATCTATTGTGCTAGCATCAGATGGCTCCTTATAAGGCACTGTATGGGAGGAGATGTAGATCATCGATTGGTTGGTTTGAGGTTCGCAAAGCTGAGTTGATTGGGCTTGATCTTGTCCACCAATCCATGGAGATGGTAAAAGTCATCAAAAGACTTATACAGCTGAGAGGAGAAGGAACTTGGAGTTTGAGGTAGATGATTGGGTGTACTTGAAGGTATCACCCATGAAGGGTGTCATGAGGTTTGGCAAGAAGGGAAAGTTCAGTCCATGTTATATCGGACCGTACCAAATTGTAAGGAGGATTGGGAAGGTTGCTTATGAGTTAGACTTGCCTTCCAAGCTAGATGGAGTTCATCGGGTATTTCATATTTCAATGTTGAAGAAGTGTTTGGGAGATCATGCCTTAGCAATTCCTATTAAGAATATAAAAGTAAAGGATAGCTTGTCCTATGAGGAAATTTCAGTCCAAATCCTTGATCGACAGGTTTGTAAGCTGAGGAATAAAGAGATAGCCTCTGTTAAAGTTCTATGGAGGAACTAATTCGTTGAAGAAGCTACGTGGGAAACCGAGAAAGCGATGAAACTCAAATACCCACATCATGCCGAATGATGATGATGTTGAAGGTAATGTCCCTATCCTTAACGCTGTCGAAGTTCCTTTCTTAAGTTGATGTACTAATTCCATTCTTGAGTCTAAGATAGAGATGTAGAAGGTGATGGATAGTTGAGAGTTTGAGAGTTCTTGGGTGAGGGGTGAGATGAGTTGTGAGTCTACTCGTGCTTTAATCTACCTTTATTCATCATTTGAGGACGAATGATACCAAGGGGGAGATGATATAACACCCCATAAAATTATTGAAATGCCCCTAAAATGTAATCATGCACATAACCCGTCTTCTAAAGCTCTGATGGGAAATTTGAGACTAGAGTTGCGATCAGCTCAGAAAATTGATGGAGAAAAAGGTCTCGACCCAATTTTAGAGAAACTGGGTCGAAAAATAATTTTTGCTAATTAATGCAAAAACAGTGTCAATCCGCGCCCCTAGCGCGATGTAGAGGGGGCGCGGAGTAACACTTTGTTATTTTTTTTAATTTTTTCGACAGGAACTTAAAGTTTTGGAAATTCGCAAAAAGCACAAGTCCGTGCCCCTGGCGCGTCGAGGACGAGTGTATGAATTTTAATTTTTTTTTAAATTCGGGAAGGGCCTTTTGGTCATTCTCCATCCTATCCTAAGTCCTAAAACGTATTTCTAAAGCCGTTTATTATTGATTGAGGATTTCTAAACCCACTTTTCTTAAGTTTCTACATAAGAATACTTTGGGAGGGGAGACAGTAAAGCTCTGAGGATTGAGCGTTTGAGTCCAAGTTCCTGAAGAAGAGTTGGTAGTTCGTCATTCCAGGTATGTAAAGGCTACACAAAACATGAAATTATTCTCCCATGTGCCCCCATGATTGAATTAGGTTGATAGGTTATAGGTGATAGGTCTTATGTTATGAATTCTTAAGTGTTATCTCAAAAACTACTATTATTCTACATGTATTTTCGTAAGTTGATGGCCATCATAACTTTAATTATTTGTTCAACTGATTAATTGAGGTACCGTATGAACTATATATATTTTAATTATTTGAATGAAGCTAGGAGTCGATGTCTAGAGCCTGGATTATGTATGTATGCATGATTGATGTGGTCTGGGCTTTGATCTGAGTGATTATTGATGATAATGTTGATGGAATTGATGGAGTGTGAGGTCTTTAGAGTCTTTAAGAGGTCACACTTGAGTTCTACAGAATGTCCATAATATTCCCGAGTTGAGAGATGATGAGATGAGATGACGCCCTTGTCCAATAGAGACTAAGCGATGAGAAAACCTTAATGTTGATGTTTATGAGCAAGTTGAGTATTGGGAAGAGTATTGAGCACCGAAAATGAGTAAGAGTGAATCCTACTCGCACTCATGAACTACGTGGTCAGCGTAGCAGAGGATTGGACTGTGAGAAACAGATATTTCTTTAGTCCCAAAAGTGAACTTGATGTTATTATAAACCCCCAGATGTTCGTTGTTTCACCCGACAAGGTACTGGACGGATGCCACAACGACTTCACTTC
This sequence comes from Solanum medicagineum, assembly GCA_026153255.1. Taxonomy (NCBI): domain Eukaryota; kingdom Viridiplantae; phylum Streptophyta; class Magnoliopsida; order Solanales; family Solanaceae; genus Solanum; species Solanum medicagineum. Next base: position 6,920 of record JAPFFP010087598.1, read on the forward strand.
GTTGTACCATCATCGGCTCATAGGTGATGGGTATAGGTCCGAGAAACTCCCAAATAGTCCCTGATGATAGTACTCTGATGTTGATGTGATAGTATGAGTCTTGATTGATAGTAATGGGAGAGAGTTCTACTCTTTATCTTGAGTTGAAGTTGAGAAACTGATGAGCTGAGGTCATACTATATTATCTTGCCTTTACTATTTACTTTAACCCGTTTTACATACAGTACATTCCACGTACTGACACTCCTTTGGCGTTGCATCATTTTATGATATAGATTTAGTAGGCATAGAACTTCAACAGACTAATCATTGAGGTTCAGAGCTTCTTGATTTCAGATCTTGGTGAGTCCTCCTCTACATTCGGAGAATGGTTATTTCTTTAGTTTTATTAAGTTATTTTTCTTTGATTGTGGTAGCGATGGCCTATCATGGTACCTTCTTAGACAGTGATTATAGAGGCTTCATAGACATAGACGGATGACCACTGATGTTGGGGGTTCCTTTTTTCCCTATTATTCGACTTTAAAACTAAGTTTGTTTCCTTAATCTTGCTTCATGTGATGGATGGTGATGATGAGTCTGATAGCTTACTGATAGCTAGAATGTTTCTTTAATACCTTCCTCAAATAAATTGATTGAACGAATGCGATGAGACAAGGTAGTTCACTTGGGGGTTAGCAATAGTCTCCGAGTGCCAGTTACGCCACGGTACACTCTCGAGGCGTGACAATTTCAATCACAAATAATGTCTTATAAATCAAAATAATTTTACGATTTATTTATCTATTTATTTTAAAATAATTCTATGCTGAATAAATAATTTTATTTATTTAAAATAAAGAAAAAAATTGTATAAAAGATATGTTATATTATGTGAAAAAATAATATTGATAAAGCAAAGTGTATATTTCATCTTTTTTGTGAATCAAAATATAACATATCTTTGAAATTGTGTGTACCAAGCTTTAAACGAATTATCCTTTCCATTTTAATTTGTTTAAACTACTTTTTTTTAATCTATCCCAAAATGACTCTTTCCTTTTCTTTTTTCTTTTAGCAATTTTTAATTTTAATTTTTCATGTGACATATTTCATATTATAAAATTAAATGTCAAATTGATATATTTAATATATCTTGAATTTTAGATCCTCTGACTCAAAAGTTTTCATTATCTTTTCTAATTGATGCCAAATAAATTAAAAAAGATATGTGATATTTTAGGGATAGATTTAAAAAAAAGTAGGTAAAACAAATTAAAACGGAAAGGATAATTTGTTTAAAGCTTGGTACACGTAGTTTCAAAGATATGTTATATTTTTTTATTCAGACGACACTATTTTTTCAGTATAAGTGTAACACCCCACATCTTACAATACTAGTCCTATGCAAATGAAACATGATATGGCTTTTCAAATTAGTGCCAATTTCTAAAAGTGCTTGAATATCATGTTATAGGGCGATATGTGCGTCTAACGCTTAAGAGGGTCGAGTGTATACATGTTTCGTGTCAAATGAGGAGATTACGACCCTAAAAAAGTGAGAAAATTGAGGTGCTTGTAGGACTTAAGAAGCTAGCAGGTGAATCACCTACTTGCTTAGCTTAAATTTGCTAGCTAAATGGAGAAGAGACCCGACGTCGAATTTGTCCGAATTCGATTATGAATAAAGTTCGTGTTAAGGGTGTAACTTTAGCCCGTGTTTTAGCGTCATAAATGGACTTTATTTTCAGCCCAAGATAAATAATAAAAAGGGCCCAAGTACACCACAACCCACTTGGCTAATTGGGCCCAAACTATGTGAAGAGGAATTTGGAAAATGGGCAGCCAAGGCCCATCAACTTTGAGACCCGTTTAGGCCCAAGTGTGAGGGCCAAGATGCTGTTTCACCAGCTTAATAATATGTGGTATTATGTGGTCAAAATATCAAAAGAAAGTCGGCCAAGGGACTCTTTAAAAAAGGGCTCAAAATAGCTCCTTAATTCATTTTCACTTGAGACAATTTTTTAGCTTCCTAAAGACTTTTGTTTTCTCTTTGTTTCACCTCACAAGGCAGCCTACACAACCCTCTAGGGTTCTTTAAGGAAACCTAAACCTTGAAGGCTAAGGTAAGTGGAAATATCCATGTATTTGTTATACTTATCCCATGACGAACAAGAAGTATAGGGTAGTTATGTTTGTGCTTAATTTTGGGACAGCATGTGTCCTAAGGATTGTTGTAAACTTTTCTTGTTGTTCAAGAGGATTTTCCCTTCTTGGTTGGCTGAATTATGAAGTAAGACTTATTTTTTTAACAAGGTTTAGTTTGTTAGTGATGTAACTTAGTTGCTACACCACTTTTACAGTCCGCGAAAGTGAGTTCTTGTGTGATATCATAATTGTGCTCGTAATTGGAACTTGTGAGCTGATTGAGTGAGGACTATTTATCACGTCCTCTACCTATTTTGAGGACTATTTTTGAACTGTTTTAGGTTTGTTTGTCTGTGTAAATGTTGTGGGACTAGTTTGGTTGAAGTTGGTAAAGTTTTAGAATCGTCAACATCGTAATGGGGCAAAGGGACGTAATGTTATGCCGCCTATTTGTATGTTGCGTAATTGTTATGTATTGTGCTTTGTGGACTGTTGTAAGACTGTTATGGAACTAGAACAGGATGCACATGATATGTATATGAGAATGTGTATTAGAAAATACGATTAGGGGCGGAAAGGTTGAAAGAATACACTCAGGTTTATAAATACCCGCTTGCTGCCCGTATGTTGTTTCTTTATGAGATTGCACTGCCAAGATGTATCTATTGGCTGCTAATGCTAGTTTTATCACCTACTATGTTGTAGATAAATATTTGGAGGAATATAAGGTTATCTCGAGGTAATAGCAAAGTCATACAGCGAGGTATGTAAGGCTACTTGATTTCGTATTATTTGGTATGAAACATGGATCCCTCCTTGGCACATAAAGGCAAATACCAACTCCACACAACTATTAACCGTGTATCAACTCTTTCACATGTTCATACGCTCCCATACATAGTCACTGTTAAATCTGCATACATACTTGGATACCAAGATATACAAACTCGTTCTACTAAATAAAGTTCATGTGTTATTCTACCTCCTATGCATTTCATTATTTGTGTAACTTACTCCTTTCATTGTGGTGTTGTCTTTTATGATTATTTACATGTCATATATTGTATCTATAGTCCTACAGCTCCAATATTACGACCACCAAAAGAATCATCTCAAAGGTAATTGAAAGATAAAGTAAAGTATATTGCTTATTGATGGGTGGTAACCCGAGGGGTGGAAGAATCACCTAGCCAAGGTCGATCCTATCTCGGGGGGTAGCCCAAGGGGTTAAAGGAAAAGCCTAGCTAGGGTCGATCCCAATATAGATTTACCATTGATCAGCTGGTCATTTGTATTACATATTGTGCACAGATTATACAGTAAAGGTAAAGTAATAAAAAGAACATAAAGTACATGATCCCACAATACAACTAAAGGTGGTCTCTTATCCTATACCAGTCCATAGTTTCATTTGAGTTGTTACTTCATATACAGTATTTCCTGCCTTATATATTCAGTACATTATCTCGTACTGATGTCCCTTACGGGGGACCTATATTTCATGCTGCAGGTACAGGTGCTAGTAGGTCTCCCTAGTAGGAGTACAAGATATCCAGTTGTTGTTACCAAGATCTAGGTTGCTTCAGAGCTTTGTGTGTATCTAGAGCTCATGTTTTTGCATTGTACGGTTAGTCTAGGCGGGATCTGTCCCGAACCTTTTCAGATACTTTTCCTTATCTAGAGGCTTTGTAGATTATGTAAATTAAAGTGTGGTCATGTCTCGTACTTTAAACACCTTAGCCCCAATGGCCTAGCCATATGCATTCCCTTTTGGCTTGTTATCACTGTTTATTTTCTTAAAGACATGTCAAATGTAGAAATCCCTTCTAATATGTATAGAACCGCATAGATACAGGTTGATTCTCCCGAGCCTCATCGGCAACGGGTGTCAGTCCGCCCTAACGGGACTTTGGGCGTGACAATAAGATACTAATGTCGAATAAAATTATTTAGTCAGCATAAAATTATTTTAAAATAAATAAATGAATAATAAAATTATTTTGATTTATAAGACATTATTTGTGATTGACATGAAAAAAACAGAGGATTATAGTTGTCGAATATCCCATGTTTGAGTATCTTTAAATAGAGAAGCAGACCTGAAAGACCGAAAGGAATTGTTTAAAAGTCTCTTGCAAGACTTTTTCAAAATAAAGACCGGGCCATGAGCGAGTTGCTCTTCTAGGCGGGCAGCTATGTGACAACATTACAGACAAAGTGGCAGGGGAAAAAATAATATAAAAACGTAAAATGTAATAATTTTTCATGTTTTTATGATGTGTCAAATCAATATAATTGTATGAGAAAGGCTGCAAAAATCGAAAAAAAAATTACACTTTACAAAGTGTAAAAAAGACTTACAGTTTATGTTGTATTAAATCAATTTTGAGAAATGCTGCAAAAATTGTAAAGTTAGAAAATTCTTACACTTTATAAAGTGTAAAAAAAATTACATTGTAAGTAAATAATTATAGCTTTTAAAAAATTTCAACAAGGGAATGCTCTCAAAAACCCTAAACGGCCATCATCGGAATTTGTAAATTTTTCCCTAGATGGTCGTCATGGCCACCGGCCAGCCTCCTCCTGAGGTTGGTCAGACCTGTGAGAAAACATACGCTAGCCTACTAAAGCCAGAGACACAAAAGGCAACATCTGCACCAGTTAAACCAATCTCTTATCTGCATGGGGAGCCAATTGTGATATGGGAACAACAAGAGGTTGATCATATGATTGCCAGAAAAAGCTCCAATATGCGGTTATTGGAAAATTCCCGTATGGATGGCCAAAGATACAGGATCTAAGGAGGATAATCCCGAAGCAATGTGAATTAAAAGGAGAATGCAACATTGGGCTGCTTAGCAACAAACACGGTCTAATTACAACATCATTGTTGGAGGATTATGTTCATCTAATGTCTAAGCCAGCCTTTGATATATCACATCTGAATTGGACATATCCGATAAGGACATTCAAGTGGGCGCCTATGTTTAACCCATCGGAGGAAACCACTACATCGATTGCATGGATCTTGTTTCCATCCTTACCCCCTAATTTCTTCTGTGAAGAGGCCCTATTCTCACTAGCAGCGGCGATGGCAAAGCCTTTGCAAGTGAACATGGCTACAAAGAACAAAACTCGCCCTAGTTGTGCAAGAGTAATGGTGGAAGTAGATTTATTGGGCGGATTACCCAAAAGCATTAAAATTGGGATCAAATAGGAGGGAGGAGATGTGCTGGAGAAGTGGGTGCAAATCAAGTATGACTATTTGCCGAAATATTGCCAAACCTTTCACACTCAAGGTCATGATGAGGAACAATGTTATGTTAAGCATCTGAAATTATTCAAAAAATAAAGAGATAGCAAAGAGGAGGAAAGTAAGGAGGCAGAGAAGGAAGGGAACCAGAATAAGCAAGGTGAAAAGGCTGTTATAACTGCATGCAAGGATGATGGCTTTTGTAGAGAGAAAAAGGAAGAGAGGAGGTAGGAAACATCAGCCACAGCAGGTATGGCAAACAAACACAAGAAATAAGTTTGACAAGTTAGATTCTCAACCAGAGGAGGAACATAGACAATAAAGGAAAAGTTCCAGCACAATTCAAAAGAAGAAAAGAACACTCAAGCTGTGAAAGTAGACACACAAAAACAAACCACCAAGGAATAGGTAGTTGAAAAGTTTCAGGGGAAAGAAAAGGAAGCAATGAGGGATAATATAGAGGCAAGGGATGCAACAAAGGATACACAAGGAGAAACAAAGGAAATACAAAAAGAACATGAGGAAAGGGATGCATCAAAGGATAACAAAAATGAGGAAACAGGGGAAAGGAGTATAAATCAAATTCCTCCAGGTGACTGTGTTGATACTACCACAAATGCAGAAGAGGGGGAGAGCCCTAGAAACATCCAAGCTTCAGAAGGAACAGAAAAAGAGGTCGTTGAGGATGATAAGTCAATGGCAAGCCCAGAGGGTAGAACAGATATTGCTGATATGGAGGAAGGGTGTCTGGAGGAACATATAGAAGATGTTAGTAAATCTGTAGATCTTTCTCCAAGATAGACTCAGAGCATAATGTCCAAAGGAGGAAAGGTTAAAGTACCTTTACAGGTACAAACAAGGAGTACCATGGATAGGGCCACCAGTTGCGGTCAATGATTGATAGAGCTTTATTCTGGACCATCGGATCAGTTAATACTCAAATGCTTTTGGGAGATTAATTGATATGTACAGGAAACATCATTACTCATTTATTGCTCTTATGGAGCCATTTCAGGCTCCTGAGGAGATTCATCACTATAGACAAAGGTTTGGTTATGATCACTCTTTGTTCAATATATCTAGTAAGATTTGGATTTTCTGGAATGATGAATCCTGGTTAGCAACAGCCACCAACAACTAACCATGAAGTTCTTGAAGCAGAATCAATATTTCATGGTAACCTCAGTTTATGCAAGGTGTACTAGAGAAGAGAGGTTAGAATTATGGGTAGAATTGGAGACCTTGCCTACTGATGGTTACCCTTGGGTGGTTGGGGATGATTTTAGTGTTATTCTCAGCGAGGAGGAAAAGCTTGGTGGCTTGGATTACACTGTGCAAGAATCCATAGACATTGCTCAATGTATAAGTGCTTGTGTATTGACTAAGTTGAATTATATGGGGAACAAGTATACATGGTGGAATTGTAGAATCAATTATGCTTGCATATTTGGAAGATTAGATAGAATCCTTGTTAACAAAGAACTGTTTAACATCTTCTAGCATGTAGAAGTTCAGCATGAGATCAGACAGGGTTCAGACCATGCCCCACTTTATCTGATTTGTAACTCTGACTAGAAGAATTATCCTAAACCTTTCAGGTTTTTAAATTTCTAGTGTAAACATAGAAATTTTAAAGCTATTGTGGAGCAGAAATGGAAAACAGATTTTATGGGGTCACCAGTCTTGGAACTTCATTCCAAGCTGGTCAAACTGAGGAAAGTACTAAAGGAATAGAGCAAAAAGGAATATGGCAACATCTTTGTGCAGATTGCCAAACTTGAAGACATCATAAGGATCAAGAAGACTCAGTTGGAGATCTCTCCAAGTCCAGAAAATAGAGTAGATTTAAGTAAGGCTGAAGCAGAGCTGAAGAGATATTTGCATATAAAGGAAGAATTTTGGAAACAAAAAGCAGGCATGAAGTGGTTTGTTCAAGGAGATCAAAATACAAAATTCTTTCACTTTTATGTCAGGGGTAAAAGGAAGAAGCTGCAGATTTCTTAGGTCAGAAATGAGCAAGGTATAGTGCTCATGAGGAGGCTGATATTGGACAGAAGCAGTCAGAGTTTTTGAAGAACATTTTAAGGAAAATAACTTCAAAAGAGATACTTTCATGATGGATATCATTCCATCAGTAATTACCCAGGAGGAAAATGATCTAATGGGGGCTCTTCCAACTTGGGAGGAAATTAAGGAGCAGTGTTCCAAGTGAATGGCTCAAGTGCAGCAGGGCCTCATGGTTACACAGGCTGTTTCTTTCAAGAATGTTTTGATGTGGTGGCACAGGATGTTATAAGGGTGGTAAAAACTTTTTTCTGTGGGCAATGTCTACCTAGATACATCACTCACACCAATTTTGTTTTATTGCCAAAGAAGGAAGAAGTCAGAACTTTCTCAGATCTCAGGCCTATTAGCCTGAGTAACTTCATAAACAAAGTGATATCTGGAGTACTATATGGAAGGATATTAGTGGTACTATGAAAGTTAATCTCTCCAAATCAATCTGGGTTTGTCAAAGGGAGGAGGATTTCAAAAATGTGTTGTTGGCTCAGAAAATTATTGGAGACATTCATAAAAGAAATAAACATACTAATGTAGTAGTAAAACTGGATATGGAAAAAGCCTATGATAGAGTATCATGCATATTCCTTACTCAAGTATTGAGAAAATTTGGGTTCAGTGAGGTCATTATAGACATGGTTTGGAGATCAATCTCAGATAACTGGTACTCAATGTGCATCAATGGACAGGTTCATGGTTTGTTTCAGTCATCACTAGGGGTAAGGCGAGGAGACCCACTCTCACCTACACTATTTATCATAGCAGCAGAGGTATTGTCAAGGGGACTGAACAGCCTTCATCAGGATCAGAAGTTCATAGGATATGGATTTCCAAAATGGAGCCCACAGATCAATCACCTATATGCTGATGATACCATATTGTTTTGTTCAAGTGATAGGGCCTTCATTATTTTGATGATGATGATTCTGAGGAGGTATGAGGAGACATCAGGACAACAAATCAATATGGCGAAGAGCCTATTCTATTTGCATGAAAATACCCCACTTAATTTTCTCCATCAGATTGAGGAAGCTAACTGCAATAAGACAAGGGGAATTTCCCCTTACTTATCTTGGATATCCAGTATACTATGGGAGGAAGAATATTGGACACTATGAAGGCTTAATGAGAAAGATTTCTAAGAGAATCCTCTCATGGAAAAACAGATTCTTGTCTTTTGGAGGTAGATTTATTCACATAAGTCATGTGCTACAATCAATACCAATGTATCTCTTGGCTATTTTAACCCCCCAAAAGGGGTTATCAGAATGCTTCACCAAATGTTTGCCAAGTTTTTTTGGGGATCCTCAATTTCTGAAAGAGAGGAAACATTGGGTGCCTTAGGAAGACATGTGTATACCTAGGGAGTAAGGAGGCCTTGGCTTCAAATCTCTCTTTGACATGAACAAGGCAATGCAGGCAAAACTCTAGTGGAAATTTAGAACTGCTATTGGGTCTCTTTGGGCCACTTACATGGGAAATAAATATTGTAAAACGCATCATCCTATTTTGGTATGGAGTACAGGGGCATCACAGACCTGGAAGAATATGTTGAAAATCAAAGAGGGTGTGGAACCCTACATTTGGTGGCAAATAAGGGCTAGAAATTCCAACTTCTGGTTTGACAACTGGACCAAGCTGGGTGCTGTATACTATATAGAGGGGGAGTTAGTAGATGAGGAGGAAATAGAAGTCAGAAGGCTAGTAACAAACAATGGTTGGAATTCTGATGCTTTAAAGGAGGCTATTTTTGAGGAGTTGTTCAACTCTATTATTCAGTCCATTAGGCCTGCTAGGGGGAAGTCTTGGATAAGCCTTGGTGACAGCCAATAACACTGGGGAATTTGCTACTAGCTCAGGCTATCATTTGCTAAGACAGAAGAAAGAAAAGTTTGTTTGGACCAAAAGGCTACCCAAAAAAATTTCTTTCTTCCTTTGGAGAGCATTGAAAGGGAGGATTCCTACTGATGATAATCTAAGGAAATGCAGAATTCCAACAGTCTCTAAATGCCACTGTTGCAGTACTGGTAATGAAAAGACTGTTAACTATCTTTTTTTAACAGCTCCCATAGCCCTAAAGCTTTGGAAACATTTTCTTTATGGTGCAGGTTTCCTAGTGGAAGGTTATCAGATATTCCTCTTTCTAATATCCTGGTGGAGAGCAATGGAACAGAAGAGACCTAAGGATATTCTAGTGTGTCTGCCTGCAATCATCATGTGGGAGTTATGGAAGAGAAGGAATTCAATCAAACATGGGAAACATGTCACTTTTGCAATGCTGGTGAACAGATGTGAGCATACTATTTATCAACTAATCAGTTCCACATATCCAAAATGGTTCAGTGTCCCAAGAACATGGTCTGAAAGCATGCCTATGCTACAAAAGTAGAGGAAGAGATTGTTTTACAAACTAGTGGTTTGGAAAGCGCCTATGCCAGGAATGGTAAAGTGAATATAGATGGGACAAGTAGGGGCAATTCAAGGAGGAGTTCCTATGGTTTCTGCTTCAGGGATCACAATGGAGATATAATATATACAGAGGCAGGATCTATTGGAATTGCTATAAATATTATAGCAGAAGTTACTACAGTTTGGAAGGCACTACAGTTTGGTAAAGAGAATCAGATCAATAATTTTATAATTGAATTTGACTCACTTAGCCTAATTAAGATGTTAAAAGGGAAATGGAAGATACCATGGGACATAATAGAGATGGTGGAGGATATTCAATGTATTTTGCAGGAAGTGTAGGTGGGTCTCTACCATACATTCAGAGAAGGTAATCACCTAGTTGACTTTCTAGCATCCTATGCTGTAGAACATGAGGAGGACTTGTAGATTTGGGCTTTTAGTCAGTTACCTAGTCAAGCTAGGAAAATATGCAACACAAACAAGCAACAAATACCATCCATCAAAATAAAATTAAGGACAATAATATCCAATGTATTTTTACATGCCAGAGAAGATTAGCTATCAAGGGAGTACTGCCACCATAGCATGTTACAATACAAAAGAGTAGGATATACAGTTGACTTTATCAAAAGGACCAAATGTACAATATTGGGCGTGTAGGAGCAAAATACAAATAGCAAAAACCTGTGCATTATACAAAAATTGTGGCAGCTTCAATCGCCATGGTCACGAAGATTCAAGATTTGGGATATTTACAGAGGTGCGCCAACCACTAGAAGAAGAAAAGGATCAGAATTGTGCAGACACCAGTTATTGGGGTAAGGTAAACATAGGAATAGAGGCTTACACATTTAGATGGAGTGAAAAAACCATTCTCTGGTTCAGGCGCATAGGTGACAGCCATGATGGCACAAGCAAGAAGCAGCAAAATGGCCGACATCAACAACAACAGCAAACCAAATCAGAGGAACATAGAGATGAGTACTTACACCAAGAGCAAGATGATGGACAAAAGAAGACCGCCAAGGAAGCTATCTGGCCATGGAGGAATACCACTAGGAGGAAAGGAAAGGGATGCATTGGACTGTGTTGTTTTGGGAAAGTGAGCTTGAGTGTTTCGTTTCCTTGGAAAGTATGAATGTTTATTTTGTTTTGGGCCTTTGGGCCTCCTCTTTGTTGTGGAATGATGACATTCTTAGAGAAAAATAAAACGGGCTGGCAGCCCACAAAAATTAATTTTAAAAAAAATTACATTTTAGAGCTGACGGCTCTTTTTATCGGTCGGTTATAAAAATTTGAAAAAGTGTAATTGCAAAGTAGACCATACTAATCCAAGAACAAATAAAGTTTTCAAACAAAACTGATAATTCTCAAATAAATCATGTGTCTATCTCGTTCTCCACTACTGATAGCTTAATCTTCATATGATCTTGGTGCCAAGCCCCTTCAATCCTTCTGATGTGATCTCTGCTACAGTAACCAAAGAGTAGAGCTCCTCCTTGGCATCTTCATCATCATTCCTCTTGCGAGCAATCACCCCCGGATTTGGATCGTGACAAACACCACTCATCACGTGTACACCTTTTGAGGTTCTATATTGAAAAAAGCATTATTCATCTTTCTTAGTTGCACAAGTTCACACTGTGATGCAGGGGCGGAGCTACCCTTGTCCCAAGGGTGTCAAGTAACACTTTTTCGTCAAAAAATTACATCATATATATATATATATATATATATATATATATATATATATATATATGTCAAAATTTGGTTTAATAAATATTTGTATAAGTATTGACATCTTTTGATGCAAGCTGAAGGTTTATTGTAGTGGTTAAGGGATTGCAAAAATTGCTCGAGGTCGTGTGTTCTATCCTTGATGGCAGTGCACTAGAGAAGCTGTCATTGAATTTCTTAAATACTATTTATCCACGTCTCAACAGAGGATGAGCAATTTGGAAAACAAAAACAGATCAGACATGAAGTTTATAGTGAGAACTAGATTGTGTATATTTGAAGTTGCAAGCCTTAATGCACATTTCTATAGCCACTAGACCATTTAATAAACAAGCAGCCAAGTACTTTGGGCCTTACTTGATTGCGGAAAGGGTTGTTGAGGTTGTCTATGAGTTGTTATTACCTGCATATGTGCTCAGACACTACACATTCCATGTATTCCAGGTTTAACAAATGTCATGAGGTTACATCTGTTATTAATCATCCTCTTTTTTTACATTTATCTAGTCCTAACTTCTCCATAAGAGAGGAGAATGATCAACAAGGATAATGAAGTGGTTTCAGGTACTGGTTAAATGGCTTGGCATTGATGTTGCTCAATCCACTTGGGATTTCCTTACTGATTGACACATACATTTTGTATTTTTCGCTCTTGAAGACAAGGATGGTCTACAACAATTGAGGGGGTAATTATGGAGTCCAAAAAGACAACTATTTTATGGATTAAAATTAAAAAGATAATAAAAAAAAATTTCATACCAAAACAGTAAAGGCGCAGCTGCTATTGCGCCTTATCTTTTTCGTTTAACGAAGAACGTGACTGGCAAATAAAAAAAGGTAAGACATGTCAGAATGTTGTGTGTTTACTGCGTTTACAGTCTACTATTCTGACTCTTTCCCTTTCTTCTCTTAATAATAGATGTGATTTTTTAAAAGGACGTGCAACGACTACCCTTTTGCATATATATATATAACAAAAAGCAATATTAGATTTAAGAAAAATACACGGTGTGAAATCTAAATTGTCATTTAATAATAATTAAAAAAAAAAGTCAAAGGAAGAACCAAAAAAATTCTGAAATGTAAGCGTTTTAAAAAATAATATTACTTTCTTATATTTTTTTTAATTTATGTGCCATTTTGAAAAGTTTATAGTATTTAAATAGGTTTACTATAAAGAGTAAATTGTTGAGTATTTGTCCTGAATTTCTTACCATATTTGGAGTTTTTCTTTTAGGAAAAGAAAAATAGAATTTCTTCATATTTGACAAATCCTTTTTCTAGTAGGAAAAGGTTTATAACTATATAAATAGAGTTTCATTCCTTCTAACTTGTTAGCATTCACAATGTAGCCATGAGGACTTGACAGTTTTGTATAAGGGGAGAAGCAATGAGTCACAAGTATTATGTTAAGACTTGTGTGAACCTCTTTATATTCCAAGTGAATTGGTAAGGTTATTTCTCTCGATATTATAATAATACTCTTTTTTATATAGTTGATTGCTCATTTCCACTTGTGGACATAGGTCGGTTGATCGAACCACGTTAAATATTTGTCTCTTTATGGTATGTTTGTCATTTATCTTCATGCTCATGGTCTTTCGAGGTTGTTTTGCTAGCTTCCTCATAAACACTTGATTCATATCAAAGATCTTGACTTTGAACAGTCAAGATTCATCCTATTTTATGATAATCAGAGTGTTATTTATCTCAAGAAGCACTCCACCTTTCATTCTAAGTTCAAGCATATTTGAGAAAGTATCATTGGATAAAAATGGTCGTGGAAGAAAAATTATTTGAGATTGAGAAGATACACACTGATGACAATCCTTCGGATATGCTTATGAAAGTAGTGATTGCAGAGAAGCATCAATTTTGCAGAACTGCGGTAGGCATGAAGCCTGTCAGGAATTCCTGCACTTAAAGTCCATTTGGCCCCTTGGCTGGAGGGGGAGTTTGTTGGGTAATAGCTCATGTTCCAGCCAAAGGCCCAAAGCCTGATCCTATTCTCTTTTGGTTTCAATCCTAATTGGAAAAGGATTGGAGTTCTAATCCTATTTGGAGAAGGATTGAAATTCTAATCCTATTTGGGAAAGGATTGGAATTATCCAATTTGGAGTTGGTTTTGGCTTAAGGCAAAGAACAACTCATTATTTATACTTTTGAGAGAATTACGTATTGCTCACTATTATTCATCTTTGAGAGATATTAGCACATAAGAGAGATATTTGAGAGAGCTTTTAACAAGAGAGAAAACAAAAGAAAAGGGTATTTTCGGCAGCAGTTTTTTCTCTCCAACCAGCAGTCTTCAAATTGCGTTTCTGATGCATTAATCGTTGGATTGGGCTGAAATCTTGACTGAGTGTTTATAACATCTTAGTCTTTGCTTTGAATGGTGAAGATCGGATTTGGAGGTCAATAACATCCGATTTTGGGTCTCGAACAGTAGCTCTAATTTGAGTGTTTTGCTTCCTTCTTTTTGTTGGTGTAGCTATTGTTTCTCCTTTCTTGGCAATTGTTGTGTAGCCATTAAGAAAAATATTTGCAACCCTCTTATTGTTATATAGAGCCGTCAATGTGGGCTAGGTCTGTTGGGCTGGCCCGGCCTAATCCGGGATTTAGTAGGGCTGGGCTAATATTTTAAAAGCCCATTTAAAAAATGGGCTTTTAAGCTTGGCCCGAATAAGTTTGCTGATTTGTAGGGCTTGAACAATGTGGGTTGGGCCGGCCCGTGGGCCAAAGTAAAAATGTCACGACCCAACCCCGGGGGTAGTGATTTGTGCCGGTTAGGCACTTAACCCATCATCAAACCACCAAATCCTAAGCTAAGCTTACGAAATTCTACCGAAATTTCGGCAGAGTTTCCTCTGTTTCTATACCCTATCCAC
>JAPFFP010087608.1:0-21396 GCA_026153255.1 Solanum medicagineum
GAGGCATACAATTTCTGCTAAACCAACCATCATATAGATGCAATTATCATATAGTTACAAACGATACATATTGCAGGTGAACGGGCCCACATTCACCTTTATATATGTTCTGAAATTTCAGGAAATATGATCCAAATCTTAGTTGATAGAATAACCATTTCATCACGAGAACAAGCAACATAAGAGAATTCTTGAAGAATCTTTTGTTTCTTCAATATATAACCACGTGAATTCTCAATTACTTTTGCATCATATTTGAATCGGAATGGCCAACTGATTACGCCAACTGATCTTTTTAGTAAACTTCTAGTTTACTTATGCTTGTGATACCATCATCATGCCCATGTTTGTATACAACAAACTAGAGAAGGTGAGTAACCTTTTACATAAATATTTATAATCCATCTCAATTGTAGTAATCTGAAGATATTAAATCTTCCAATAATTTATAGTCTCAATATAATAATTTTTCTTCTCAATTCCTCCGAAACTTAAAACGTTTCTTTGAGACTTGCTACAACCCCAGTATCATTCCTTCGATAGCAATACAATAGCTCTTGTGAAGTTCATAATTAATTTTGTATACTATCACATGACACCGTATGATGGACATCTCCTATAATTGGTCAAAATAATTTTAGGCAAGTTATATTTCTTGCTTTACTTTTATTGTACCATAGTACACAACCAATGCCCATTTATGCCAAAATAAAATTTCTTTATTTTTCTCATACCTTCCCAAAGAGGTGAGCTATGGCATATATCCAACCCATAATCATTTGACCCATTCACTTTCAGAATGATCCAGCATTCATAATGCTTATCATAAGTCACATTCTTTTCAAACAATGAGTAATCATTTGTACGTGCTTCATAAATTTATTATAAGTACATTGTCATGCTTTTGATATTCATGACACACCTCAACATCACCTTAAAAGGTCAAGTGTACCATCACTTTATCTTCCTTCTTTTTTATGGAAGATTTATAAATTTATCAAATTGTTAGATTGCACAATGACCATAGGTCTAGTGTCCTTTCATGCCATAATTACCTTCATATTTTGAAAGACTATTTGGAGAACACACGATGTTTTTCCTCGTAATTATCACAATGATGACTATTATAATTTTGTCCCCCAATGCCCTTACTCATACATTTAATCACTAATTATCTTTCAAACTTATTATTTACTGCTACCACATTCATATGATAGAATGAAGCAAATCAATTAGGCGGATTCCAAACTTAACATGTACTGTTACCACATTCGCTTCATGGAGTGGAGCAAGTTGAATGGGACGAATTTCATGACCTTTCATCACTATATCATTACTATGGTGCATTGGGACTCAAACTCAATGTCTTATCCATATAAGGCATGTTCTACCATAATTCTAATGGGACTCAAACCCAATATCCTATCATGGTGCATCAGAATTCAAATTAATGTCTTACCCTCTCGGTGTGATAGAACTTAAATCTATCGTCTTACCCTCAAATATTTTTCGTAATATTTTCGACAAGGCCCTGCTTGAGAATTATCTTTAAGAGTAAAATGTGACTCCAACCGAGCATTAGAAAAGGGAGGAATCACCTTTCTTTCCTTTTCTTTTGAAGAAAATTTAATACAACCTGACAAAATGCTCATGTCCCCAACAATTATTTTTCAATGCCCTTTCAGGGCACAACTATGAAGATGATCACCTTTGCCTCTAGAAGACTTATTTTGAGAACTCATATTGTTCTCCCTTTTTTATGAACACTACTGTCACGCCTAAAGTCCCGTTATGGCGGACTGGCACCCGTTGCCGATAAGACTCGGGAGAACTAACCTGTATCCATGCGCTTTTTATACATATTATAAGGGATTTCTACATTCAACATGCCTTTAAGAAAGTAAACAGTAATAACAAGCAAAAAAGGAAATGCATATGGCTAGGTCGTTGGGGCCACATTGTCTAAAGTACGAGACATGACCACACTTTAATTTACATAGTCTACAAAGTCTCTAGATAAGGAAAAGCATCTGACAAGGGTTGAGATAGGCCCCGCCTCGACTAACTATACAATACAAAAATATAATCTTTAGACACACAAAGCTTCGAAGCAACCTGGAGCTTGGTAACAACAGTTGGATATCCTATAATCCTACTGAGAGATCTACTAGCACCTATATCTGCAACATGAAATGTAGGTCACCCGTAAGGGACGTCAGGACAAGATAATATACTAAATATGTAAGGCAGGAAATAGTGTATATGAAGTAACAACTCAAATGAAACTATACACTAGTGTAGGATAAGAGACCACCTTTAGTCATACTGTGGAATCCTATACTTTATGTTCTTTTTATTACTTTACCTTTACTGTATAATCTGTGCACAGCCTATAATATAAAATGATCAACTGATCAGTGGTAAATCTATATCAGGATCGGCCCTGGCTAGGCTTATCCTTTCACCCCTTGGGCTACCCCCGTGAAAGGATCGACCCTAGCTAGTTGATTCTTCCACCCCTCGGGTTACCACCCATTAATAGGAAATATACTTTATCTTTCAATTACTTTTGAGATGATTCTGTTGGTGATCATAAATTGGAGCTGTAAGACTGTAGATGTAGCATGTGACATGTAAATAATCATATATACACAAATATTGAAATGCGTATGAGATAAAACAACTCGTGAACTTTATTTAGCAACAAGAACCCATGTATCTTGGTATCCACATATGTATGTAAATTTAAAGGAGACTATGTATGGGAGTATACGATCATGTGAAAGAGTGAAGACATGGTTAATAGTTATTTTAGAGTTGGTAAGTGCCTTTATGTGCCAAGGAAGAATCTTGATTCATGCCAAGTAATACGAAATCGAGTAGCCTTACATACCTCACTATACAACCTCACTATTACCTCGAGATAACCTTTCCTTCCTCCAAATATTTATCTACAGAAAGGTAGGTGATAAAACTAGTATTAGCAGCCAATAGATACATCTTGGCATCACAATCTCATAAAAAAAACAACACACGGGCAGCAAATGTATAATTATAAACCCGAGAATATTCATTCAACCTTTCCGCCCCTAATCATACTTTCTAATACACATTCTCATATACATATCATGTGCAGCCTGTTTTAGTGCCATAACAGTCTTATAACAGTCCAGAAAGCACATCACATAACAATTCTACACAACATACAAATAGGCAGTATAACATTATATCCCTTCGCTACATTTCGACATCGACAATTCCAAACCTGTTCCAACTTTAACCAAACAGTCCACCCCATATATACACATAATACCAGTCCTAAAACAGTTCAAAAATAGTCTTCAAAATAGGTGTAGGACGTGAGACCATAGTCCTCAATCAATCAGCTCACAATTTCTACAAACAACACACTTAGGATAACACGTTAAACCTCGATTGTTTACATATGACCAAACAGTGCAGAAACCATTATACATCATTACAGAACTGAAAAAAATTCAGAAAACCAATCTTCTTTCATAATCAAGCCAACCAAGAAGAGAAAAGCTCCCAAATAAATAAGAAAAGTATACAACAACCCTTGGAACACATACTGTCCAAAAGTTTCAACATATACCTAACCAACATGGTCTCTTGTTTTTCATAAGAAAACCATACTAAACACATAAATAAACTTACTTACATGACCTTCAAGGTGTAGGGTTTTCCAAGAACCCAAAAAGTCTCCTTGTGGCTGCTTTGCTAGGTTAAGAAAGTGTAGAGAGAAAGCTTGTGAAAGCTGATTTGTTTTACAAATTGAAGTAGCTTAAAGGTGTTGCTTGAAAGCCCTTTTAAAGAGACAATTTTGGCTGACTTTCTCTTGAATATTTAACCTTATTTTATGAAATTAGTAATGTATCATTTTGCCCCTTTCACTTGGGCCTTAATGGGTTGCAAATTGATGGGACTTTGCTGCCCATTTTTCCCCTTTCTCTTTAGTTAGTTGGGCCTAAATTATCAAATGAATTGTAATGGGCTTGGGCCCTTTTTCTATTCTTCTTGGGCTGAAAATACAATCCATTTAGGATGCTAAAAGACGGGCTAAATTTAAACTCTTAACACAGACTTTATCCATAATCAGACTTGGACATGTTCGACGTCGGACCTCGTCTCCGTCTATCTAGCAAGTTTAAGCTAAGCAAGTAGGTGACTCACCTACTAGCTTCCTAAGTCCTGCAAGTATCTCAATTCTCTTACTTTTTTTAGGGTCGTGATCTCCTCAATTTGACACAAAACTTGTATATATTGATCCTCTTAAGCTTTAGACGCACATATCGCCCTCTAACATAAGATTCAAGCACTTTTAAAAATGGGTGCTAATTTGACCAAACAATATCATGCTTCATTTACATAGAAATAGTACATGTAATATGTGGGGTGTTACATACTCCCCCCTCCGAAACATTCGTCCTCAAATGTTAGAACAATTGGATAACTTAACCAAGTTTAAATCTTTACTTAAACAAACTTTTGACAACACACTAAGTATTCAATCACACGTACCTATTAGTGTCCCAACTCTGCATGTTGGACTTCCTCTTTAGCTTCAAATAAGTAAGGGTATTTTAATCTCATCCCATTCTCAGCCTCCCATGTTATCTCTTCTGCTTGCTGGTTTTTCCAGAGTACTTTTACTGAAGCTATTTTTTTATTCCTTAGCTTCTTATCTTGACGATCTAGAATAGCAATAGGTACCTCTTTATAGGTTAGATCTTTTGTAACCTACACATCTTCAATAGGAGTGATACGGGATGGGTCACCTATGCATTTTTGAAGCATTGAGACATGAAAAAGTGGATGCACCATTGAAAGCTCTTGGGATAGATCTAATTCATATGCAACCTGCCCAAACTTCTTAATAATATATATGGCCCTATATAACGTGGGCTTAGTTTTCCTTTCTTACCAAATCTCATAACCCCTTTCATTAGAGATACCTTTAAGAATACCCAATCCCCTCCTGAAAACTCTAGTCCTCTCCTTCTAGCATCCGTATATGATCTGTGATGACTTTGGGCTTTCTAGCCATTGCTTTATTATTGTAACTTTATCCATGGCTTATTGTACTAGATCTGGCCCAAGCAAGGTGGTTTTACCCACTTCAAACCAGGGTGACCTACATTTCCTTCCATATAAAGCTTCGTAAGGTGCCATCTCAATGCTTGAATGGTAATTATTATTATAAGCAAATTCGATAAGTGGCAAATGGTCCACCTAACTACCTTTAAAGTCCAATGCACAAGCTCGCAACATATCTTCAAGTGTTTGAATAGTGCGCTCAGCTTGATCGTAAGTCTGAGGGTGGAATGTTGTACTCAAATTCACTTTTGTCCCTAAACCCCTTTGGAAGGACTTCCAAAACTTTGCTGTTAACTGAGCTCCTCGATCTGATATAATGGAGATTGGGACTACATATAGCCTGACTATCTCTTTGAGGTATAGCTTGGCATACTCTTCAGCTGTATAGTCACTTCTAATAGGCAAGAAATGTGCTGACTTTGTGAGTCTGTCAACTATTACCCATATGGAGTCAAACTTCTGAAATGATCGAGGCAACCCGGTGACAAAATCCATATTGATCATATCCCACTTCCATATTGGAAGTTGTATACACTAGATATAACCTCCTAACTTTTGGTGTTCTACTTTCACTTGTTGGCAATTTGGACATTGGGCCACAAATTCTGCAAGGTCCTTTTTCATGCCTCCCCACCAAAACATTCCCTTTAGGTCATGATACATCTTAGTTAATCCTGGATGGATGGAATATCTTGAATGATGGGCTTCTTCCATTATCCTCTTTCTTCATCTATTAATATCAGGCATAAATAATCTATTTTGGCAATACAGTACTCCATTTTATGTAAGGTCAAAGCCCTTTATCGTACCCTAACTCACCTTGTCTTTAAGTCGTCGTAAAATAAGATCCTCGAACTGTTTTTCTTTGACCTCCATTACCAATGAAGAAACTGTTGCATTATGTACAACAACCCCTTCCTTTGGGGTTTTAAGAAGGAGAACTCCCAAACTAGCTAGTTGATATAGATCCTTAGCCACTCCTTGACTTACCATGGCCTGGTCACCAATATTCATGATTGTCTTACGACTCAGAGCATTGGCTACCACATTTGCCTTCCCAGGATGGGATAGTATATCAATGTCGTAATCCTTTATTAGCTCTAGCCATCTTCGCTGTCTTAAATTTAGGTCTTTCTGCTTAAAAAAGTACTGCAAACTCTTATGATCAGTGTATATGTCAACGTGAACCCCATACAAATAGTGGTGCCATATTTTCAAAGCAAACACAACCGTTGCTAGCTCAAGATCATGTGTTGGATAGTTTTTCTCATGTGGTCGTAGTTGTCTAGAGGTATAAGTAATTACCTACCATGCTGTATAAATACACACCCTACGCCAACTCCTAAAGCATCGCAATACACTGCATACCCCTCGGTGCCATCAAGAAGTATTAGCATAAATGCAGAAGTTAGTCTATTTTTCAACTCTTGGAAGCTCCTTTCACATGCATCATTCCATTGGAACTGGGTTGCCTTATGTGTCAACTTTGTTAGAGGTGCAGAAATAGAAGAAAAACCTTCAACAAACCTCCTGTAATAACCGTCAACCCTAGGAAGCTCCCAACTTTCGTGGGTGTTGTTGGCCTTGGCCAATCTTTCACAGCCTCTATGTTTTGTGAATCAACACTTATTCCCTCAACGGACATAATATAACCCAAGAATGCAACTGATTTTAGCCAAAATTCATATTTAGAAAACTTGATATACAACTGTCGATTACGAAGATCTTGTAACACCTGTCATAAGTGATTTGCATGGTCCTCTTCTGATCTTGAATATACCAAAATGTCATTTATAAATACTATCACGAACACATCCAAGAATGGCTTGAATACCCTATTCATCAGATCCATAAAAATTGCTGGTACAATCGTTAGCCCAAATGACATAACAAGAAATTCAAAGTGACCATAGTGTGTCGTGAAAGCAGTCTTAGGTATATCTTTCTCCTTCACCCTCACTTAGTGATACCCTGATCTCAAATCAATTTTTGAAAAGCATTTGGCATCCTGTAACTGATCAAATAAATCATCAATCCTGGGGAGGGGGTATTTATTCTTAATTGTCACCCTATTCAATTGTCAATAGCTGATACACATTCTCAAGGTGCCATCCTTTTGTGTACAAATAGCACTGGTGCACCCCATCAGGACACACTAGGTTTTATAAAACCCTTCTCCAATAAGTCCTTTAACTGCACTTTTAATTCATGCAATTCTGTCGGGGCCATTCTATATGGAGGGATAGAAATAGGTTGAGTGCCTGGAAGTAAGTCAATACAAAAATCTACTTCTCGTTCCGAAGGTAAGCCTAGAGGTTCTTCAGGGAGCACATCAACAAATTCATTCACTACTTGAACTGATTGAAGAGTTGTCGATTCTGCCTCCATATCCCTTAATCTAACTAAATGACATATATACCCCTTAGATATCATCTTTCTTACCTCAAAATAAGAGATAAACTTACTCTTTGGCCCCCTAACATTGTCTTCCCATTCAAGAACTGCCTCATTTGGAAAGTGGAAGTACACTATCTTAGTTCGGCAATCCACGGTAGCATAGCAAGATGCTAGCCAATCTATACCCATTATAATATCAAATTCCACCATTTCTAGCTCAATAAGGTCAGCCAATGTGTTACGATCACAAACAGTTACTACATAGTCATAATAACTCCTTCTAGCCATAATAGATTCATCGGTTGGTGTAGACACTTCAAATGGTTTGTTCAATAGTTTGGGTGTTCTATTAAGCTTCCCAGCAACTAATGGAGTGATATATGATTGTATAGAACCAAAGTCAATTAATGCATATACATTATGTGAAAAGATGGACAATGTACCTATGACCACATCAGGTGAAGCTTCCAAATTTTGCTGACTCCCCAGAGCATAAGTGTGATTCTGGACTCCGCTAGAGCTAGCTGCCCCTCTAACACCTCCACCATGACCTGTAGGTGCTTGTTGAGCCCTACCTACAGGAGGAACTGACGATGATAATGCATCAGCTGACCCAGTAGATTGTGCTATATCACCCATATGCCTCATCGGGCAATCTCTCATCACATGCCCTGGCATACCACACCAATAATAAGCGTCTATCCCAACACGACATATACCTGAGTGACTTCTTCCACACTATTTACAAGGCTGCCTAAGAGTTATTTGTTGGCCTGTCGAATATCCTGTTGTTTGTGCACCTTGTCCCTCACCTCGTTGACCAAAATGATTGCTTCTAGACCCTTGAAGTTGTGGTAGAGCACAGGCTGTAGAGTAGGAGGATGATGTCCTAGGCGGTCTATAAGAGAATCGTGGCCTAATCTTACCTTGGGACGGTGTAAATTGCCCCGTAGATCTGGCCCTTTTGGCCTGCCCCCTTTCCAACTCTTATTTTCTTCTTCTTTACCTCTAATCCTCCAATTTCTGTGCAAAAGCTTTCATCCTCTCTATATACATGTCTTTATTTAAGGAAGCAATGGTATAGTCTCTGACCAGATACATATCCAATCTATCCATATATTGATGAACTCTATCTGCCATAGTAGCAACTACATTAGGAGCATACCTGGCCAGGGATTAAATTGAAGGAAATACTCCCTCATGCTCATATTCCCTTGGTGGAGGTTCAAGAACTGATCTGCACAGGGGATCTCTAATGGCAAGTAATGGTCAAGAAATGCCTCTTTGAACTCCTTCCAAGTAGTTGGATGTGCATCTATACCCTTAGATTGCTTCCAAGCTTCATATCAGAATATAGCCACACCCTTCAACCTATATGTCGCTAACTCGACAACTGTTGTACCACTCACATGCATAACATCTAAAGTGCGTTGAATCTGATCAATAAAGTCTTAGGGATCTTCATTAGGATCTGACCCAGTGAAGGATGGAGGGTCCTAATTTAGGAAGTCACGTATCCTTGTGCTAGCTGCCCTATTCGCACCACCTGCACCTATAACTGGACCTTCCTGTCTTTGACCTTGGCTAGCAACTATACGAGTCAATAGTTGGACTGCATTTCTCAGATCTTGCAGGGTAGCATCGATAGATAGTTCTTAGGGAATTTCACTACTTCTTGGTTCTTCAGGAGCTGGAGGAGTTGGAGATGTATGTGATAGAGACTCATCTTGAGCCTCATTTCATTGTCTCACCCGACTGGGTATACCAACCACCACTTCTACTTCCTTCCCTTTACCTTTGTTTTTCCTAGTTTCTGGCATACTCGCTGTACAAAACAATTTAGAGGTTAGACACAACCCACCTACTACACTTGGCTCTATGGCACAATCTAAAGAACGAAAAGAAAGTGACAACTCCTAAATGCCACATAGCCTCCTGCTTATAAATGTGGTGCACAACACATCGATAAACAAGACTCTACATAGACACGGCTTTGTAGACTCCGTAGGATGACCCGCTCTGATACCACTTTTGTCACGCCCAAAGTCCAATTAAGGCGGACTGATACATGTTGCCGATAAGGCTCGGGAGAACCAACCTGTATCCATGCGCTTTCTATACATATTATAAGGAATTTCTACATTAAACATGCCTTTACGAAAGTAAACAGTAATAACAAACCAAGGAAATGCATATGGCTACTGTTGGAGCCACGTTGTCTAAAGTACGAGACATGGCCACACTTTAATTTACATAGTCTACAAAGTATCTAGATAAGGAAAAGTATCTGATAAGGGTCAAGACATGCCCCGCCTCGACTAACTATACAATACAAAAATATAAGCTTTTGGACACACAAAGCTTCAAAGCAGCCTGTAGCTTGGTAACAGCAATTGGATATCTTGTAATCCTACTGGAGGGGATCTACTAGCAACTATACCTATAGCGTGAAATGCAGGTCCCCCTAAGGGACGTCAGTACGAGATAATGTACTGAATATATAAGGCAAAAGATACTGTATATGAAGTAACAACTCAAATGAATCTATGCACTAGTGTATGATAAAAGACCATCTTTAGTCATACTGTGAAATCCTGTACTTTATGTTCTTTTTATTACTTTACCTTTACTGTATAATCTGTGCACATCATGTAATACAAATGACCAGCTGATTAGTGGTAAATCTATATCGAGATTAGCCCTGGCTAGGCTTTTCCTTTCACCCCTTGGGCTACCCCCGTGATAGGATTGACCCTGGCTAGGTGATTCTTCCACCCCTCGGGCGACCACCCATTAATAGGCAATATACTTTATCATTTAATTACTTTTGAGATGATTCTTTTGGTGTTCATAATATTGGAGCAGTAGGACTGTAGATGTAGCATGTGACATATAAATAATCATACATACACAAACAATGAAATGCGTATGAGATGAAAGAACTCGTGAACTTTATTTAGTAACAAGAACCCATGTATCTTGGTATCTACGTATATATGTAAATTTAAAGGTGACTATGTATGGGAGCATATGATCATGTGAAATAGTATAGATATGGTTAATAGTTGTATCGGAGTTGGTAAGTACCTTTATATGCCAAGGAAGAATCTAGATTTCATGTCAAGTAATACGAAATCGAGTAGCCTTACATACCTCACTGTACAACCTCACTATTACCTCGAGATAACCTTTCCTTCCTCCAAATATTTATCTACAGTCTAGTAGGTGATAAAACTAGCATTAGTAGCCAAGATACATCTTGGTAGCCCACTCTCATAAAAAAAATAACACACGGGCAGCAACCATATAATTATAAACCCGAGCGTATTCTTTCAACCTTTCCGCCCCTAGTCGTATTTTCTAATACACATTCTCATATACATATGATGTACAACCTGTTTTAGTGCCATAATAGTCTTACAACAGCCCACAAAGCACAACATAGAATAATTCTACACAACATACAAATAGACGCTATAACATTACATCCCTTCGCTACATTTCGACATCGATAATTCCAAACCTATTCCAACTTTAACCAAACAGTTCCCACCATATATACATATAATACCAGTATTAAAATAGTTCAAAAACCAATCCGCAAAATAGGTGTAGGACGTGAAACCATAGTCCTCAATCAATCAGCCCACAATTTCTGCAAACAACACACTTAGGATAACACGTTAAACCTTGATTGTTTACGTGTAACCAAACAGTGCAGAAACCTTTATACATCATTACAGAACTGAAACAAGAGAAAAGCTCCCAAATAAACAAGAAAAGTATACAACAACCCTTGGAACACATGCTATCCAAAAGTTTCAGCATATACCTAACCAACATGGTCTCTTGTTTTTCATAAGAAATCATACTAAACACATAATTAAACTTACTTACAATTACCTTCAAGGTGTAGGGTTTCTCCAAGGACCCTAAAAGTCTCCTTGTGGCTGCTTTGCAAGGTTAAGAAAGTGTAGAGAGAAAGCTTGTGAAAGTTGATTTTTTTTACGAGTTGAAGTAGCTTAAAGGTGCTTCTTGTAAGCCCTTTTAAAGAGATAATTTTGGCCAACTTTATCTTGAATATTTTATGTTATTTTATCAAATTTGTAATGTACCATTTTGCCTCTTTCACTTGGACCTTAATGGGTTGCAAATTGATGGGCCTTTGCTGCCCAGTTTTCCCCTTTCTCTTTAGTTAGTTGGGCCTAAATTATCAAATGAATTGTAATGGGCTTGGGCCCTTTTTCTATTCTTCTTGGGCTGAAAATACAATCCATTTATGATGCTAAAACAAGGGCTAAAGTTACACCCTTAACACAGACTTTATCCATAATCGGACTTGGACAAATTCGACACCGGGCCTCGTCTTAGTTTAGCTAGCAAGTTTAAGCTAAGCAAGTAGGTGACTCACCTGCTAGCTTCCTAAGTCCTGTAAGCACCTCAATTTTCTCACTTTGTTTAGGGTACTGATCTACTCAGTTTGACACAAAAATTGTATACACTCAATCCTCTTAAGCTTTAGACGCACATATCGCCCTCTAACATGAGATTCAAGCACTTTTAAAAATGGACGCTAATTTGACCAAACCATATCATTTTTCATTTGCATAGAACTGGTACATGTAAGATGTGGGGTGTTACAACCACCTCAGTGATTATTATATCGTCTCTTGCCCTTACCACGCCCACACACACAATTCTGGCTATTATTATTTTGCCTTTTTTCAGACTGGCCTTGTGCTTTAATCATATATGCTTTCGGTAATTGAGCAATTCCAATGGAACGGGCTTCATGATTTTTCATCAATGAGGCATTATGTTGCGTAGCCACCAGAATACATGAGATCAATTGAGAGTATTTTGTGAAAACCTTTCTCATAGATTGTTGCTGTAATACCACGTTTGAGGCATGGAAAGTAGTTAATGTCTTTTCCAACATGTTCTTATCTTTTATGATTTCTCCACATAATTTCAATTGGGATGTGATTCTAAATATAACAAAATTATACTCAATTATGGTTTTAAAATCTTGAAACCATAAGTGCATCCACTCGTAACGAGCCCGGCAATACCATGGCCTTAAGGTGGTCATACCTTCCCTTCAAGGTTATCCACAATTCAAGTGGATCTTTTACTATCAAGTATTCAACCTTTAGGCTTTCACCCAGATGACGATGAAGGAAAATCATCGTCTTTGCTTTATACTGACTTAATGTTGTATTTCCTTCGTTTATCGTATCACCAAGACCCGTAGCATCTAACACATTTTTAATGGTGTTTCCAAGACCCATAGCATCCAATACCTATGAAGGGTAGTTCTTGCCCAAACTTATGAAGGGCAATGAACTCAAGTTTCTCAAGTTTAGTCATATCAATAAAGATAAAGTAAATAAATAAATAAATACTACCTTAACCTTGAAACTTAACCTTCACTCTTCGATAGAGTTTCGTGCTGATAACATGTTGTAAAATATTAGCAATATAAGGATATTAAAGCAAGAAAGGAAGACAAAATAATAGAGAGAATAGTATGTAGAGAGTTGTTTTATTCTCTTCAAGTGTGTATTACAAATGGTGAATGATAACCTTATTTATAGGTTGAGAAATCACTCCAAAAGTCACCATATTAAATGTCATACTTAATAGATACATTCTTATACAAAATGGTTCATAGAACCTAGGGAACATGAATATAAGGAGTTAATATATCAACTAAATGGACAATCCGCACATTCAATGTATTTATAACATTAGTTAAAATATTTTTATCCTTATATATATATTTCTTTCATATATAAAAGTTCTATTTAAAAGATATATGTATATATATTTATGTACATGACATACAATAAATAAAAAATTAATTTAAAAAAAAAAAAGAAAACCTAAACTTAAAATCCTAAAAACTAGCATTACTTACCCCATTATCATAAACACACACACGCCATTAACTAAAAAGCCTAATTTGTACAACACAACACACCAACACCTTTTTTTAATAAAAAATTAAATATAACACAAATCTCTCAACTCTCCTTATTTTTCTCAACTCCCACAGACAATAGTTTAAGTTGGGATTAACGTAGAGAGATTTTCAAAAGGAAAAAAGAGTGTACAGTGAAAAGAAGAAGAAGAGACTTTCAGCAAAAAAAAAAAAACACGCACAGAGATTTTCAGCAAGAAAAAAAAAAGCATGCGCAAAAAAAAATGAGGAAGAAGAAAAAAATTTTGAATAGAGTTTGGTTCTTGTTCGAGGTTTCCGGGTTGCTCCTTTAGTCAGTTCATCATACAAGTTCTTACTCAATTGTAGTTTATTTATTCTTTGTAACTCTTATTATCAATCAAATTATGAACCAAGCTATTCAAATGGTTTCTTCTATTATTAATTTTCCAAGTCGAGTATCATGTGAAGTTCATTCTTCATTATAAATTATGTTATTCAAATATTGTCGGTTATCTCTTTGCTAGATTGTTGTCACCATGAGCAAGATATTCACCAAAAATAGGGAATTATATAATCTGATTTACAAAATTATATAAGAATATTAAATCAAAAGGTAACCAATGTTAAATGTATGGGATGATGATAACACATTTGTTTTAATTTTCTATTTACGGAGTAAATGGAGTTTCTCTTTGTTTAACTTCTAACCTATATCTACTTGCTGGAGTTCATGCAGTTTGCTTTAACAATTCTTATTATGCCCTTGTGGCAAGAGGAATATGGAGCCAAAGATGCCAAAAACAATTTCATCTTATGCTGGCAAAAGTAAACTCTAATTTAGTCTCATACGTGTCCATGATTTGATAATAATCATGTTCAAATATTGTTGGGTCAAACCGCACAACAGGAGCAAAAGTTAGTCGTGACTTAATTCAAGACCTTATTGCGAATAAAAGAAATAGAAAATTAGAAAGGATAATCTCAAATTTACAAGACGAATAAATGTCCTTGTTGCTAGACGAGCATAGGTTTCATTTTCTAAAAATATAAATTTATAAAAAAAAAATATTTTATTAATAATAATAATAAAAATAAAAATTTATTCTCCATAAAGAATGTGGTTGCACATCTATGGAGACGCTAATTTTTTTCCTCAAGGATACGGTGATGAACCATGACCCAAATAAGTTTAATAATTAACTTTTACTTTAATACAGATTAAAATTTGATTACAAAGAATTCTTAAGATATAGAGAAGACAATCATGCCTCTGACGTCTAGAAAAAGAATGCGGTGATGCGTCTAAATTGAGACTCATAAAATCCATAATTTTATATAAAAAAATGATGAACGAATTAAAGTTCATATACACAATTTATCCCAAAATAATTTAAGACAAGTATAGGTTGATAAAAGTGACCACGCTATAAGCACAGGACTCGAGGGGTGCTTAACACCTTTCCCTCGGTCAACAGAATTCCTTATCGGATCTTTGTATTCGCGACCAAAAAATAAAGAGTCATTTCCTTTTGATTAGGGATTTAAATTAGGTGACTTGGAATACCAAAACTCAATTCCAAGTGGTAACTCTGAACAAATAAAATAATCCCTTTTTCAAAATGTTACTTAAATTGGAAAAACTCTATTTTCAAAACTCGCGTGGTGAAAAAATAGGGGTGTGACACCAATCGACTTTTAAAGGACAATGCTTAGCTTCGGGTAGTTTCTTGAATGGTAAAGTTTAACCAATCAACTTCCAAAGGACAATGCTTAGCATTAGATAGCTTCTTGAAAGGTAGAGCTTGACCAATCAACTTCCAAAGGACTGTGCTGAGCCTCGGGTAACTTCTTGAAAGGTAGAGCTTAGTCGATCAACTTCCAAAGGAAGATGCTTAGCTTTGGGTAGCTTCTTGAAAGGTAGAGCTTGACTAATCAACTTCCAAAGGACAGTGCTTAGCCTCGGGTAACTTCTTGAAAGATAGAGTTTAACCGATCAACTTCCAAAGAACGATGCTTAGCTTTGGGTAGCTTCTTGAAAGGTAGATCTTGACTAATCAACTTCCAAAGGATAGTGCTTAGCCTTGGGTAGCCTCCAACCACCTTCCAAAGGACAATGCTAAGCTTCGAATCGATCTATACCTGTAATTCTGGAATGATGACCGTTCAGGAAATATTAAAAATTTACACTTGTTCTTCTGCATACAAAGAAAAATTGTCAGTTTATAAGAGGGGGGAGGTTGATCATGTTTCTTGGCCATGACTAATATGTTCCAGTTGTTGACGTCCAATCTTTCATCTTGATGTCCTCTCAGAGGCCGGTCTTTAGTTTGAAATTTTTTAGAGACTCTCAAAAACTTCTGCCCCAATTTATAGAAAATGTGTCTAAAAGAATTTTTGAGATCCTCCTAAAAATTCTGGCCTAGTTACTTATCTGATAAGGAATATTCTCTTTTTAGAAGAACTTTTTAGATCCTCTCAAAAATTCTGCCCCATCTCGTGATCCAAAGGGGGAAATAAGATTTTTATTATGATAAGACCGAACTTCATAGGAGTGCCTATGTATCCCTCTTAAATGGGAATTAGGTTTGACGTAGTTCTAACTACAAAGTAAAACAGCATAAAATAAAGCATTCCTTCACCATAATTGAAACGACAGAGTTGAGCTAAGCTTATTTCCTTGGAGGCCTAGATGTAATAATCATAATCTCAGCTAGCCTTTATTGGAGATTGCTTTATTAACTTTCATTGCGTGCTAATGATTTGAAGAAGGATCGTTCAATATATCAAGCGTCCTTCAAACTTATGACTTTATTGTTAATCAAGTCCTGAACTTTATCCTTCAAAGCGTTATATATTTTAGTGGTATGCCCCTTCATCTCTAAATGGTATGCATAAATCTTGTTTGGATCGTACTATTTGGATTGGGTGTTTGGATTTAAAGCAGGAATAGGGGTAAAGTAACCAACCCCTTTCAATCTTTTGTAAAGTTGGACTATAAGTTCGGCCAGAGGAGTGTAATTTCTAACAGTCTTCTTCCTAGTATTAGGGTTGTGTTATTGAACAATTGCAGGTTGTTGATATTATAACATTTGGTGTTGTGCGAGACACGCATGATACAAGAACATTTGAAATAGAGGTGGTGTTTGATAGCGAAGTTATGCCATTGGATATTATATCATTGGATTTTGAGTGAACTGAGGGATAAGCCATTGTGGTTGTAAAGTGGGATATGTAGGCCTGGAGGTGTTGGCATGATGTTAGGGAGCATAAAGATAGTTTAGTGAAGGCATATTTGATGGGTTCAGAGGTTGAATAGTAGAGGAGTGGGTAGAAGGTGATTTGGGAATATGGTTCGATTGGTGCTAGGATGACCACCCATGCTATACCGAAAGAAGAGCTGAGGAACACTGACAACTTGGCCCAATTGCGTATGCTAACCAATTCTTCTTCTAACTTCATTACTTTCTGCTCTGGTCTTAGCATTGAATCATTCGAAGTATGTTCCTCCGCAACAGTTTCATCTTTTCCTATAACATTGTTGGTATCTATCATTTTTCTCTTTCCCTTGCAGTTCAGACTTGAAGGAGATAGAGGAGTCCCTTTTGATCGGGTGTGGTAGGCCATAGCATACAGATCAACCTTGGGAGGGGAAAAAGCTAAACCAACAAACCTTGTTAACAAATAACACATAGCTTAAAATAATCGTCCTGAAATGCAAGGAACCTCGTTGAGCCAGAGGTAGGCCTAATACGACAAACAAGTGATTCATGATAGTTAATCCAAGCCTTAAATTGCAAATTAGAGTTTAGAGTTAGAGGAAAGTTCTAAACTCTCATTTTAACAATAATTACGCCTGGATTAAACTATCATGACCACATAGACACATAATATGCAGTATTTTGTCTTGGAGGGTGATTGGACCCTCTAGACTTAAACAGGATGGCTACTATTATTATCGATTGACCCCATGGGGTCAAACTATCTAGGGCTTATGCATGCACGACCTAAATTTTTGGGGTGAATAGCTCTATCTTAAGTTTCTATAGAGTGGGTTAGACACGGACTGAGGGTGGTCCTATGCGAGAAGCGCGTGATCCAACGGTGGTAAGATCATCCGCTATTCACCACGCATGCACTTACTCTCTAAAATCTTGGGTTTTGAAAAAGAGGTGGGAGAAGTGCAAGGCATAACATCACCTTAAAAAGAGAAAAGGAGAGAGGGTCCCAAGTGGGAGAATGTATGAACAGAATGCCAGTTATTAAAGTAGTAACAGTTAGCAAGTAAGGCAATATTAAACAAATAATTTAAAAAAGTAAATAAATAAAGGGGAGGAAAAAGGAAGGGGGAGTAAGATGAGTGGGAATAAGGAAGGGGGATGTTAGAAGGGATAAAGGGAAAAGAAAAAGAAAATAGGTTAGTAAGGATAAATAATAACAATTCTAAATAAATAAAGCAAGTAAAACAATATAAGGAAAGCAATGAAAAGGAAGATTAAACCCACATAAAAAAGACACGTAGTGGTTAGAACCTAATATCCCCAGCAGAGTCATCATTTTGTCATGCCCCATATTTTCTCGGTTAAAAGACGACTACCTAGACGATGCCATGACAAATGACTCTTTTAGGATTTGGAAATAATATTGAAGAATTGTCACCTAATGATTTGAGGTGCATTACGACACCATTCTAAACTCCAAACTAATCTAAGGGTCAAGTAATCAGAGAATGGGTAAGGGTTAAGTTACCTCGAAGGGAAGGTGTTAGACACCCTTCGAGGTCCACAAATACGAGTCTCGGCCATATCTTTCATTTATGTGGGGGTTAAAACAAATAGGGTCTTTTATTTTAGAAAATTATATTAATTAGATCTAAGTGATAACAAGAAATAATTTAAACCAAATAAGTGAGAAAAGTAAACAAATAAATAAAAATCTAACTACCCCAAATAATAATTGAAATAAACAGGAGAAAAATACTAAAGGCTAACGAAAATTATTCCACTCGAATCAGTTTACTCCGCTTTTAGTTTGGAAGACAAAATTAAATTTTGTCAATTTTAGCTCGCATGGCTTTTAAGCTAAAGGACAAAAACCAAAGTTTTATCTTATTCAAGCTCGAGTTTTTGATCATCATGTCCGAGGGTCCTGTTCACTCCTATCCCTACTAGGTTGATTTATTATTAACTTAAAAGCGCACTAAAGAAAATGAAAAATCTAACGCTTTCCTAAAGTGCCTAGCGTCCCATTCTAAGGTCCAAGAAGCATTGGACTTCTAATTTTTGGATAGATTCTAGACTTAAAGAGAATGTAGAGCTTTCTATTAGACTCGCGTCATACAAAACAAAGAGGACGAGCATTTAGCATTCAAATCTCAAATACACCTCTAAAAATACAAACAAATAAATAGTATAGAGGTTTAAAAAATTAATAAGTGTGCCACAAGAAAGCTTGGTTAGTTTTTAAAGAAAATCCTTGATTATTGATGAAAACATTGGTCAAAGTTATAACACTTTAAAAGTGTCAAATCCTCTTAACTTCCAAAAGGGTAAAAAAGAATAGTTAAATGTACTAAAGTATTTAAGAAGCAAGCTTTTTTAAATCATGAGAGAAAAATATATATTAAAACATGAATGTAATTTTAATGATGAAATCCTCTTTTTATGATTTGGACGACTTTATTTTTAACTTGTACTTAAAGTTTAACAATTAAACTTGATTACGATTTTCAAAAATTCATGACTTTCCAAAACATTTAAAACATGCTTGTCCAGTTAAATGTTAAAAAACATATTGGAAAAATTTAAATAGGTCTTGAAAAAGTTTAGATAATAAATTCTAAAGGTACCTTAATCAGTTCTTAAAAAAGAAAATCAATCCACACATATATCAAAAAAAAAATTACTCTTTATTCCATTTTAAGCAAGTAATCCTAAACATTTAACTAAGTGATTAAAACAAGGTCAATGCATTAATTCTTAGATTTATTCTGTTTTTAAAGCAAGTGATCCTAAAATTAATCAAAATTAAACTAAGCGATTAAAACAAAGTTAAAAATAAGTTCCTATAGGCATGCTTCTATCACGCACAAACATAAGAAAAAAAAAAGAAAACTAAAAGAACAAATAGCACATAATTCCCTCCTCCCTTAACTAGTCCCCAATTTTCACTATATTATTCATTATTACATCAATACAACTT
This sequence comes from Solanum medicagineum, assembly GCA_026153255.1. NCBI lineage: Eukaryota > Viridiplantae > Streptophyta > Magnoliopsida > Solanales > Solanaceae > Solanum > Solanum medicagineum. Next base: position 19,658 of record JAPFFP010087608.1, read on the forward strand.
TGAAATAAAATATAACAAAATTTAAAAGAAAATCTTCATGGTCCTCTGAATCCATCCCTGTCCCAAGGTGACTCTTCACGTCCTTATCTGAAAAAAATTAAAAAGGAACCTACAAAACTTAAACAAAACTAGCAGTACCGGGAAAAAAAATAAACAAGCAATCCATGAATATATAAATAAAAAGAGAATGAGAGCTTACCAATTAACTCAACAATAATTAAAAAAAACACTTGATCTTTGAACTTGGTAGAAGAATATTGCAAGAAAATTTTTTAAAAAATTTCCTTGTGTTTTAGAGAGATCGATATAGTAGAAGAAAGTTTCTATAGAGTCTGAGTATTTTCATATGAAGAGTGTTTGTAGAGATGTATCTAAGAAAGGGTTGCTTTTATAGTGACCAAAGAATACACAGCAGGCGAGAAAAAAATAATAAAATCAATCAATTCAACCAATTGTTATTGTAAATAAAGTAGTAAAATTATCAAACATGATTTGGGAAAAGATATACCAAAATTAAGCACCAAGAAATCCTGTACTACCATATATTATGAACTTCCATAAATAATACAATCAGCCTATAATTAAAAAAGAAATATAAAATTACAAATTGAGACATCACCAAATTGGAGACAATTATTCACCAAATCAATTTACACCACAATTGAATAAAATATCTTATTTATGCTAGAATTAAAGACTATAGAATCACATCAGGTAATATAGCCATAATTAACAGGGCATAGGAAAATTGACACTAATTCATGGAATTGAATCAAGTTATACAGTAAATTATACATATAAGTAGGATCTTATTCAGAAAGCACAACTTAAAACCCAGATGAACCAACACATAATCATCTATTCAGAGAACGAAGGAAATGAAAACAAATCGAGTTTGCAATGCTTTATACTCCACAATTCTTTTTTATCTTGACTAATTTGTTGGCCGATGGCTTTGGTGGTTGGAGATTTCCGGCGAGTATGGGATCATTTTGTGGCTAAAGGAGATGAGGTTTTCGGGTGTTGCATGGTGGATGTCATGCCCAAAGTCCCGTTAGGGTGGACTAACACCCGTTGTCGATGAGGCTCGGAGAACTAACCTGTATCCATGCACTTTCTATATATATTATGAGGGATTTCTACATTTCACATGCCTTTAAGAAAATAAACAGTGATAACAAGCCAAAAGGAATGCATATAGCTAGGTCGTTGGGGCCACGATTTTTAAAGTACGAGACATGACCACACTTTAATTTACATAGTCTACAAAGTCTCTAGATAAGGAAAAATATCTGATAAGGGTTGAGATAGGCCCCGCCTCGGCTAACTATACAATACAAAAATATAAGCTCTAGACATATAAAGCTCGGAAGCCACCTGGAGCATGGTAACAATATCTGGATATTCTGTACTCCTACTGGGGAGATCCACTAGCACCTGTACCTGCAGCATGAAATGCAGGTCCCCCATAAGGGACGCCAGTATGAGATAATGTACTGAATATGTAGGGCAGGAAATATTGTATGTGAAGTAACAACTCAAATGAAACTATACACTGGTGTAGGATAAGAGACCACATTTAGATATACTATGGGATCATGTACTTTATGTTCTTTTTATTATTTTACCTTCACTGTATAATCTGTGCACAGCATGTAACATAAATGACCAGCTGATCAGTGGTAAATCTATATCGGGATCGGCCCTGGCTAGGCTTTTCCTTTAACCCCTTGGGCTAC
>JAPFFP010087635.1:0-21391 GCA_026153255.1 Solanum medicagineum
CATGTTGGTGATTGGGTGTATATGAAGGTCTCACCAATGAAAGGTGTGATGCATTTTGGCAAGAATGGCAAGCTAAGTACCCAATATGTAGGCCCTTATGAGATTGCTAAGCAGATTAGGAGTGTGGCTTATAGGTTGGAGTTGCCTCCGGATTTAAGTTCCATTCACCCGGCCTTTCATGTGTCAATGTTAAGGAAGTTGGTGTGTGATCCTAATACTATTTTTCCTTTGGAAGGTGTTGAGGTAGAGGAGAATTTGTGTTATGAGGAAATTTTGGTTGAGATTTTTGATATGCAAGTGAAATGGCTTCGCAATGAAGATGTGGCTTCGGTTAAGGTGCTTTGGAGAAATCAACATATGGAGTGTGCTAAATGGGAGGCAGTGTTAGACATGATGAAATGATATCCCCATCTTTCCTAATGTACTCAAGCCTAAGGTATTAGGTTCTTCCTTATTCCAAGGGGTCCTAATACTTTCACTCTTGAGTTTCATGTTATGACATGCATAAATGTGCACCAACATGATTTTAAGAAGTTTTGAATGATTTAAATATGTTTGATATGATTTTTAATGACTTTATGATTTTCAAGTAATGAGAATGAATTGTATCTTGTGTTTTGGATGATTTGTGTCAAGCTAGCCCATTTCTCATTCGAGGACGAATGATCCTAAGGGGGGAGAATGTAATACCCCACATGTTATAAGCTCGGAATAGTTACTTCAAGATCAAGCTAAGTTCACCTATAAGCCTTCAAGCGAACCTTATTTATGCGACTTAGGGTTATCATGGGTCTCCTATATCAAGCCAAGTTCAAAAGAATTCCATTGGCTAAGATTTTCATAAGAACCGATAGAAGGGTCAAATTTAAATGGTCATATATCTTAGCACAAAATGAACTGGGTGTCCTACAACCTACCAAATTGAAACTCTTTGAAATAGCTTTCCAATGTATCTTGTTTCAGGTAATTTCGAGTTTTGGATCCAGAAGGTATGCCCATTGTTTTGTAAAGCCCTCCCATGTTGTGTTTTCTCCACTTTGCTAAGGCAAGCCACACGGCACCCATACGGGCCGTGTGACTTGTCATGGACGTGGGAGGGGTGTCGTGAAAATTCCTCCCCAAAATGATGTTCTAAGTGTGGATTTTACTTATGGACCCTCTCTCGAAGCGTATAGTCCTTCACGATCCGTGAGGTCCTCCGTGTGGGCTCCAGAGTGAAATTTTTCTAAATATGGAATCACCGTCTCATAACTTCATCGTGGGAAATCTTTTATAAGGAGAGGGGTATGGGTAGTGTCACGACCCATATGACACTACACGGCCGGTATGGCCTCCCATGAAGATTGTTTCGCTGAAAAATCATAAATATGGGATTTCCTTTTCAGACCTTCGTTAAGTGAAAATTTTTGTAAGTGTTGGTTCACAGACAAGTATATGGTCCATGTGGTGTCTCATGGATCGTATAGTCCTCGTTGAAGTGACGATATTCAATTTTCAACTTGTTTCAATAATGGTCTTTTCATAAATATGGTTTATTCTAAAGGTCTTTTGTGACTTCCTATGCTACCTAAAGACTTCCTAATGACCTAAACTTCTTTCCTATCATTCAAATTCATTATTCACATTTCTAATTCTCTCAAGTCTCTTCCAAAGAACTCTTGCGGGTCTTAAGGTTGGGGGATCTAGGAAGGGCTCTTTGTTCACCAAATTTCTTCTTGAATCTTCTCTATTAGCTAAGGTATATGTGTTTGAATCTTGGTCCCTTTCAACCAAGAAAATCCAAACTCCTTTCAAGTGATTTTCATGAATTTTAGCTTACTTTAAATATGGGTTTTGAAGAATATGGTTTATTAAATTCAACTGATGTATGGGTTATGTTTTCTTCACGATTTTAAGGTGAATTAAGCCCTAATATGATGAAATACATTTAAGTAATGAAGTCATTAAAGTGCATGTCCCCTTTACAGCTTGATTTGTGCATGGGTAATCTATATTATGATTTACATGTGAATTTTACCTATGTCTTTACTTAAATTTCATAATGTATTGTTGATTTAAGTTTGAATCTCTATTACCCATGCTAATCTTATCTTATTCGTGGCATATGCATGCATTACTATGGTTTTTATGAAGTTTATAAAGTGGTTGAAGACCTAATGATGTTTATGTATATGGTTTAGAGAAGATTGTGGCTTATTGAGCAATTATGGGTGTTTACACCACTATGTTTAAGGGAGCATCGATTGAGGTTTGAGGGGGGTGGGCTCTCCATAAGGGTCCATACACATTTCTCAAGAAGGTGCTCCAAAGGAGCTATTCCTATGCATGAAGCATAATCATGAAGAATGTTTTGTCCTTTTGCATATTATGCATGATCATGAAGATTGTGATTTGGCCTTTTATCTAATGAATGCATATATCTAATTTGAAAGTCTTATGCCTCTCTTACAAGTATGTATATATATGTATTCTAGAGGGATGATGACCTAGCACCAATTGGATTGGAGACAGGGTGGACTATCCCCAAGAATCCATATCCTTCCTCTTGAAATATGTGTGTAACATAACTATGTTTATGCCTAAGGAGAAAGGATGATTACGGATCTACCTTTGGTAAGTAGATCAGCTCTTTATCCATCATATGGTAGTCGATGGAGTTCCAAGTTATAGTTCACTTAGTCTAATGTTGGTTATAGACCTATCCTCAATGTGTATGAAGTATTTTTGCATTCATGCATCATGTATCCCATGGCATATTGTTATACTATTCTTTTGATTATGTGCCCTTGTCATCTAACATTGAATGCGGGTTTAATGAGTTTATATGCATTACATGCCCGCATACTTAGTACATTCAAATGTACTAACACATACTTTTGGCTACATGATCTAACCATGTAGGGACCAAACAGTATGTTCATCCATCGTACGATGTCTAGCTTGGATCTTGCGATTTGCTTGTTGTGGTGAGTCCTATCTTCCAAGGACAACCCACCTTTCCTCTACCTATGGAACTTAGTTTATATTATTTACTTTGAGGGTTAGCCATGGACATGTCTTGGCCCCCGACCTATGTTATGATTAGAGGCATTATTGAAGATCTTGTAGATCTCATTACGCTTATGTGCTAAGTGTTATATTCGGAGAATTATGTTGTGGATATTGCTAAGTCATTATGGTTTTATTTGGAGTTTACTTTATGGGTTCATGTTATGCTGCGAGATATCCTAAGTCCTATATTGCCACCATGGAGTGAGTCATACTTACCTGCCCCTTAGTCCTATATGCTATATGCTATGTGAATCCATGCTACTCCCTATTCCCATAATATCCCCATAGTGTGAGTCCTACTTCCCTGTCTCTTAGAATTATTTATTTACTATTCATATCCTCTTCTGAACTGATAATGTGTGAATGAATGCTAAGAGGCTCTTTTGGGGACTCTCGGGTTCTCATTTGCCATGTCACTCCTAGACCCTAGGTTCGGGTCATAAAAAGCTTAGAACTAGGTTTGGAAATGATCCTCGAAGTCTAACAAATGACGTCAAGTGGAGCCCTATTCATGGGCGCGAAGTGCACCACACCTATGAGTGGAGGCTGTGATGACGTTCTAGGAATAATGTCACTTCTTCATGTCTTATGTCGTGATATGGATCATATGTTAGGTTTCCTTATCTTGATGGTATTATTGCTCCATTACAGGAGAAGCCTTAAGGAAGTGCACCCCTACCAAGACCAGCTCTGACTAACTGAGTTTAAGCACCTCAATGGCCTATGGAAAAGCCTACCTCTAATGGTGAATTTCGTACGGCCTTTTCCATGCTTGCCAAGGTAATGACTTCTTAGACTAGGCAGACTAATCTTTCTTAGGATTCCACTCCAGCTTCTGGGGGTGAGGAATTTGACCTGGATGAATCCTCTAGATTTTTATGGGTAAAGGGCTGACGAGGATGCTTAAGAATACATTGATGGACTCAGTTCAGTATTGACTGCTATGGGTGTCACTTCTAAGAACAAAGCTAAATTCGCTGCTTATCAGTTTAAAGATGTGGCATAAGTGTGGTACACCTAACGGTCGATAGAGAGGGTTTGTGGTAATGCTGTTAATTGTGAGAATTCAAGTTGGCCTTTCTAGATGGCTTCTTCCCGCTTAAGTTTAGGGAAGCCAAGATGCCGAGTTTACCAACCTCAAACACGGTGTCATGAGTGTGATGGACTATGCCCTCAATTTCACTAAGCTCTATAACTATGCTCCTATTCTTGTGGTTGATCCCCATTTGAGAATACATAAGTTTATTTTCGGTACCTCTGATTTGGTGGTGAAGGAGTCTTGATGATGTTCATGCTCCAATAAGAAAGAAGTCGTTGTCAGAAATTAACATAAAAAAGGTTAGGGTTGAATCCACAAGGAATACAGGGCTTGACTACAAGACTTCCCTACTAATCATTTCTAGTAATTGAGACTACAATCTCTAGTTGGGGGGGGGGGTTGTGATTCAAAAACAAAATAAAATAAGCACTAACTAAATGCAAGAAAACACTCACTTCTGGGGACAACTCGGGAATTGTGTTCCCCTTGGTTCGTCGAATCGATTACCCTAGATAACATAACTATAATTGGAGATTTGCATGCAGGACAGTAACTTAGGTTCTTCCATCCCTCTCATGAAGGTGAAGGTCAAATTTCACCATGGCGCTTGGTTGACCACCATGGCATGCCAACTAACCATTACCAGTAGTCTCTGTCAACCTCCCCTTGATTAGGTTTGGTTGATTAGACGAGAACACATCAATCGAATTCTATCATCTACTTCCCTTTTCCTATTCCTCACTGCCTTGGTTGGGGTTAAGATAGTAGGTGGGGTTGGTGTTGGCTGCCACCAAACAACAATAAAAACTAAGGGAAATAGATAATATATGCAAAACCCTAATCATAGAAATGCAAGAAACCTAGGTTATTTCAAGTCAACCACCCATGGCTCCCACAACCCCAAGTTCTTGGTGCTTAGTTACTCATGGTTAAAGTAAAACACACAAAAATACACATGATAGACATAGTAAGAGTTTTACCAATAACAATGAAGAATATCAGCACCCCAAGTTGCAAACACACAAGCTTGATAGATCAACAATGAGTACAAGGTGAAATTCCAATCCCCAAAATGGGTTTTCCAAGAGAGAACAATAAACTACTCTAGAAAACTAAGAAAAGGTGAAAAATGTAATGGTAGATTGTCTACTAGTCGAACCTCATCTCAAAAATTTAACTTAAGCTATATATAGTATTTACAAAATAACCCTAGAATTTACACATAAAAGATGCCTAATAGCTGATAAGTCTCGCAGTTACGACTCATAGGATGACTTACCAGTCATAGTCAGGGCCTTATATCAGGTTCTTAGCATCTTAGACTGAACTGGTATGACCCATAGGTACGAGTTGTTGCTTGGGATATGACTCGTATGTTTGTCTCATAGTCTTGGTCTTCAGTTTTTGGTCCAGCATTTTGTTTCTCTGATTCTTGCTACTAGTCCACCTATAAGAGTTGTAGTGTGTCTTACGACTCTTAGGATGTCCTCGTATGAGTGGCCTTCACTTGGCAGATTTCTGATTTTTGGTCTCTGATTCCTTCTACGACACCACCCTATGACTCGTAGCTTGAGCTATGACTCGTAGGTTGGCTCATAAGGCCTATACTTCAGCAAAATCTGCAACTTTTCTTAAAAATCATGCCAACTTAAATTTTCTACAATATTAACATAAAAACACATCAAAACACTAAAAAGTCTCTTTAAGAACTCAAAAAATTCCTTATTTCATGCACCAGATGTGCTGTATTTTAACAGTACATCAAGTCTCACACGACCATGTTTATTCGAGAAATGGACATTTTCGAACATGTGGTATATGTGGATTAGTCTGAAGGGGAGAAACTCAGGTAGAAGAGAGTGCATGATCAAAAGAGAGCTCGTTACGATGGTGGATTCTCCAATTCCAAGGGTAATGGTTTTGGTCGCTTCCAATAGGGTTAAGGTTCTAATGCTCGGGTGGCTAATGCTAGAGTGCCTCCTCCTAGGACACCAGTTGGTGGTGGGCCATTACCTCCACAATGTGACAAATGTGGGAAGATTCACTCCCGGAGGTGCTTTGGGGTTCGGATGCTTGTTATGGTTGTGGTGAGGCAGAGCACAAGCTTATTAATTGCCCAAAGGCACCAACGAAGGGTCAAGTGGCTTAACGTATAGTCCAACCAAGAGCCCCACTAGGTGGTGACCCGTTAAACAACATGTTCTATGCTTTACATGCTCGACAGGAGGTGGAGGAAGCTCTAGATGTTGTAACCAAAATGTTAAAAGTCTATGATTTTGATGATTATGCTTTAATTGATCCGGGTGCAAACTTATCTTTTGTGACTCCTCTATTGCCTGTTGAGTTAGGTTTGAGTCCCAAAATTTTAAGGGAGCCTTTTTTAGTTTATACTCTAGTGGGTGAATCTGTTATTGCTCATAAAGTTTATCGAGGTCGTCTTGGTTATGTGTTGCATAAGGTCTTTCTGTGTGATCTCATAGAACTTGAGATGTTTGATTTTAATGTGACTCTTGGGATGGATTAGTTACATGCTTCGTATGCCTCTGTAGATTGTAGAACCCAGAAGGTCAAGTTCCAACTTCTAGTTGAGCCTATTCTTAAATGGAAGGGTAGTGATTTCGCTAATAAAGGTTGGTTTATTTCCTACCTCAAAGCCTGAAAGTTGATCTCCAAGGGGTTTGTTTACCATATTGTGAGATTCAAAGAAGAGGAATACCAGTCGCCTACTCTTGAATCGGTTTCGGTAGTGAATGATTTCCGGATGTGTTTCCCAAAGATTTGCCTGGTATTCCTTCCGAAAGGGAAGTAGACTTTCGCTTATATCTTCTCCTGGATTCTCAACCTATATCAATTCCACCTTATTGTATGACACTAGTAGAGATGAAGGAGTTAAAGGATCAGTTGAAAGATTTGTTGGAGAAAGGTTTCATTAGGCCAAGTATATCTCCAACGGGTGCTCCATTGGTATTTGTAAGCAAGAAAGATGGATCTCCTCAAATTTGTATTGATTATAAACAATTGCATAAGGTAACCATCAAAAGTAAGTATCCATTGCCTAAAATCGATGACTTGTTTTATCAACTCCAAGGGGTTACACATTTCTCAAGCATTGATCTTCGTTCCGATTATCATCAGTTGAAGGTTAGAGAATGTGATATTCCCAAGACTTCTATTCAAACTAGGCATGGGCAATTTGAATTTATGGTGATGTCATTTGGTTTAACTAATGCTCCGTCCATGTTTATGGATCTTATGAATCGGGTGTTCAAGCCATTCCTTGATAGTTTTATGGTTGTCTTCAATAATGATATTCTTAAGTATTCCCAAAGTGAGAGGGAGCATATGGATCATTTGTGGTTGGTTTATCAAACTTTGAGGGAGAAGAAGTTGTATGCTAAGTTTACCAAGTGTGAGTTTTGGCTGGTGAAGTTGCTTTTCTTGGTGATATGGTGTCCGGTGATAGTATTAAGGTTGACCCGAAGAAGACAGAGGTCGTGAAGAATTGGCCTAGACCATTGACTCCTTTTGATATTCGGAGTTTTCTGGGTTGGTTAGCCATTATAGTAGGTTCGTTGAAAGGTTCTCATTTATTTCATCTCTGTTTACTAAGGTTACTCAAAAGATGGTTAAGTTTGTGTGGTTGGAAGAATGTGAGAAGAGTTTTCAGGCTTTGAAGGATCGATTTACAACAACTCCTGTTTTGACATAACCAAATGTCTTTGATGGGTTTGTCGTGTATTGTGTTGTTTCTCAAATTGGGTTTGTTGTGTACTTGAAATGACCCCAAAAAGTACCTGAAAATGTCCCTTGAAAGTGCTCGAAATTGTAATTTCCATATATCTCAAAATTTGTGCATAATATCAAAAATCCGACTTCACATCCTTGAACAGGGGGCAAAATTCAGTGGGTAATAGGTCTAACTCCTATTTTAGAGAAAACAAATTACAATTTCAAAATCAATAATTTTGCTTATCTACTGTATGTCCGTATTGGTTCTGCGATGCGCAGCCGTCGCAGACCAGTGTAAAAATGCCCTCTGCGATAGGTCCATATCATGGACAAGATGCGAAGATGTGTATTTTGTTGCCAGTGATTTTATCTCGGTCCAAGGCCTTTGAGTCTTGGGCCTAAGTCCTCCCATGAGTGAAAATACCTATACTTAGCCATATTTCATCATCACATCATACAAGACTTTCCCCAATATTCTCCCAAATAATTAGAGAAATATTTCATCCCAAATTTAAAGTCCAAAAACTAATTTAAATCTTAAGGATTTCACTCAAGTTCAAGTCTCCATTTCCAATCTCCATCAAGAATTCTCTAAAGTCAAGGCATGTGGGTTTCAACCATTGGTCCTTTCACCCGTGGTGCCCAAGCTTCCTTTTTACCTAAAATCCATATTTCGAAGTTGATTTTATGTATGAGTCTTCTATTGTGAATTAAATTATCAACTATGTTGGGGTTTTGTAAAAGTGTGACTGTTTTTGCATGTTTGGAGCTATGAATCTTAGATCTATCTTGAGATTTGATGAAGGGTTTTGATGTATATTACATAAGGGTATTACCAAGTGTTGGTGGGTGGTTTTACATTGAATTTACTTGCATGATTTTAGTCTTGAATTGCATGGTTTTACACTAGCATTGCACACCCACCAAGTGTTTGATGAAATGTCTGGATAATGCATCTTCAATTATTGAAGGCCTAAGGATTGACATATGAGTTAAGTGACCTTATGATGATGAAAGGGTGATAAGAATGTGTTGATGTCATGAGAAGTGTCTATTGTGTTGATGTCAGGAGAAGTGTCTATTGTGTTGATATCATGAGAAGTGTCTATTGTGTTGATGTCATGAGACTGGTCTATTATGTTGATATCATGAGAAGTATATATTGTTTTGTGAGTTGACTATAGCCAATTAAGGGGTAATGCCTCAATCACCTAGATGGGTGTGGTAAGCCATCAAACAATTGAGGGGTTGGTACATCAATCGTCTCGGATGGGGGCGGTAAGTTATCAACCAATTGAGGGGTTGGTACCTCAATTGTCTTGTATAGGGGCAGTAAGCGATCAACAAATTAAGGGGTTGATACCTTAATAGTCTCCGATAGGGGTGGTATGCCATCAACCAATTGAGGGGTTGGTACCTCAATCGTCTTGGATGGGGGCAGTAAGCCATCAACCAATTGAGGGGTTGGTACCTCTATCATCTTTGATGGGGGTGATAAGCCATCAACAAATTGAGGGCTTGGTACCTTAATCGTCTCTGATAGGGGCGGTAAGCCATCAACCAATTGAGGGGTTGGTACCTTAATCACTTCTAAGGGGTGGTCTAGCTTAGATTCCAAGTACTTCGTTGCTTGTTCTATGATGATGGTCTATTTATACACATGTAATATGTTCTTTATATAAGTATCTTTACTTCGAGTATCATTCATGCATGCCATATTGTTATATGATCATCTATTGCTTAATTATGCATTTTGACTATGTTGCTTATCTATTGTTGCATTGTGTTCTACATACTTAGTACATTCAAACGTACTAATGCATACTCTATGCCTATATGATGTTACCATGTAGGAACCAGAGCCCCTCTTGATCATCCTCATCCCCATGGATAGTGTGATATTTATCAAAGCAAGTGGTGAGTCCTCAACTTCGAGGACAATGCCTTTGATCTTAAGCTACGTATAAAGATTCTCTCCTTTTTATTTTATACTTGACTATGAGGGTGAGCCCGGTTCCTTGTCTTGGGCCCCGCTAAGTTCTATGTTTAGAGGTGTTGTTGGACAATGTATGTAATAATGCTATGAGCTTTGGCTCTCTTCACTCTTGATGTTATGATATGAAAAATGTCCCTTAGCCATGTATCCTCTCTTTACAATCTCTTATTGTTGTTTTATTGCTTCCACGACCAAGGATTTGTAATGATATGTTAAGAGGCTTGATTGGGGTCCCTTCGAGTTCCCTATTCGTCGTGTCACGTCTGGACCCTAGGCTTGGGTCGTGACAAACTTGGTATCAGAACAATAGGTTGTTAATGGTCTTCAACATCCAATGCACCGCGTCGATTAGAGTCTTATTTGTGGTTGTGTTGTGCATCATAGCTATGAGTAGGAGGCTATGAGACGTTTTAGGAAATGTTTCCCTTCTTCTGACTCTATGACGTTCTATAGAAGTTAAGGTTTTCCCCCTAATGATTATTCTTTGTTATGCTAGATCATGGGTCTAAGGTGGATGAGGACCCTTTAGAATTTATTGATAAGGTATACAAGGTGTTGACCATAATGGGTGTGAGGTCGGAAGAGAAGGCGGAGTTGGGGGCTTACCAACTCAAGGGGGTGGCCCAAATTTGGTACGCTCAATGTAAGGAGGAGAAGGACAACAACAATGTGATTCTGTGGGAGGAGTTTAAGGAGCCTTTCCTCAACCGGTTCTTCCCTCTTGAGCTTAAGGAACCCAAATTGGTGGAGTTCATGGATTTGAAGAAAGGGTCTATGAGTGTAGGGAGTATGCCCTCAAGTTCAACCAACTCTCAAAATATGCTCCACACTTGGTTGTCGACTCAAGGTCTAGAATGAATAAATTTGGGATGGGTGTATCTGCTTGGTAAGTGAGAAATGTTGTACCGCTATGTTAATTAATTACATGGATTTGTCCAGCTTGATACTTATATCGAATAATTGGAGGGGGAGAAATTAAGGAAGAGAAGGGGTCATGAATCCAAGAGGGCTCATTTGATGGTAAGTTCCTAAATCACAAGGGTGGCCGGTTTCACCAAGGCCAAGGGTCTTCTCATGCCCCTAGTGGTAGATTTTCCAATGACTACCCAAGGCCCCAAGAGGGTGGTGGTGTGATGCCTAGACTCATGTGTCCAAAATGTGGAAAGGGTCAAGGTGGCCCATGTATGAGGGCTACTAATGCTTGCTATAGATGTGGGGAATTAGGCCACAAGATGATTACTTGTCCATGAAATTGCGACAAGGGTAAGGCTGTTCGTCCTCAAGGTTAGGGTACTAATATGGTTCTTTTGGGGAGAGGAGGTCAACAAGGTGGTGCCCCAAGGCACAATCGGTTTTTGCTTTACATGGGATGCAAGGGGTTGAAGTGGTGCCTGATGTCATCACCGGTATGTTCAAAGTCTTTGATTTTGATGTGCATGCATTGATAGAACCGAGTGCCACTCACTCTTTTCTTACTCCTCTTATTTCCAAAAAGTTTCATGTTGAGCCCGAGTTGTTGTGTGAGTCTTATGAGGTGTCTACACCTATTATTGCATCCATTGCTGCTAGAAAGGTCTATAGAAAATGTCATATTTGCATCTTGCATAAAATATTGCGTTGCGATCTTATTGAGTTGGATATGGTTGATTTTGATGTCATTCTTGGGATGGAATTGCTGTATGCATACTATGGCTCTACTGATTGTAGAACCTATAGGGTCAAGTTCCAATTCCCAAATGAACCCATTCTTGAGTGGGAGAGTCATGATGTGGTGGTCAAGGGTAGGTTCATCTCTTGCATTAAAGCCCAAAATTTCAAATCTAAGGGGTGTATTTATCATTTTGGGAGGGTTAGAGATGTGGAGTCCGAAGCCCTTCACATAGAGTCGGTTCAGGTGGTAAATGAGTTCCTTGATGTCTTTCTAAATGGCCTTCCCAGTGTTCCTCCTGAAAGGGAAATAGGCTTTAGTATATACCTCCTCCCCGCTACTCAATCTATTTCTGTTACCTTTTACCCTATGGCCCCGGCAGAGTTAAGGGAGTTGAAGGAGCAATTTAGGGACTTGTTGGAGAAGGTTTTATTTGGCCTACTAATCACCTTGGGATGCACCACTGTTGTTTATGAAGAAAAAGGATGACTCTCTTAGAATGTGTATTGACTACCGACAACTTAATAGGGTCACCATAAAAAATAAGTATCCTCTACCAAGGATTCATGATTTTTTTTATTTGACCAACTTCAAGGGGCTAGTCATTTCTCTAAGATTGATCTTCGGTTCATGTATCATCAAGTGAAAGTGAGGGTGCGACAGTCCCAAGATGGCCTCACGGACCAGGTATGGGCATTATGAATTCCTGATTATGTCTTTTGGGTTGACCAATGCACCGGCTATCTTTATGGATCTTATGAGTAGGGTCTTTAAACCCTACCTTGATTTTTTTGTAGTGGTTTTCACTGATGATATTTTGATCTATTCTCATAGTGAGGAGGAGTATGTGGCTCATTTGAGGATAGTCCTACAAAGCTTGAAGGAAGAGAAGTTGTATGCTAAATATCAGAAGTGTGAATTTTTGTTGAAGGAGGTTGCCTTTCTAGGTCATGTGATGTCAGGAGATGGTATTAAGGTGGCTCCTAAAAAGACAGATGTGATTAGAAATTGGCCTAGACCATTGACCCCATCGGACATTAGAAGCTTCTTGGGCTTAATGGGTTACTATTGGAGGTTTGTGAATGGGTTCTCTTCTACTACCTTTTCCATGACTAAGTTGACTTAAAAGAAGTCTAAGTTTGCATGGACCGATGAGTGTGAAAGGAGTTTCTAAACCTTGAGGGATAGGCTTGTCTCCACTACTATCTTGTCTATAACAAAAGGTTTACAAGGGTTTGTTGTGCATTGTGATGCCTCCCAGATTGGTTTGGGTTGTGTTTTGATACAAAATGTAAGGTGGTATCCTATGCTTCCAGGCAACTCAAAGTGCATGAAAAGAATTATCCTACTCATGATATTGAACTGGCCGCCATGGTTTTTTCTTTGAAAAATTGGCATCACTATTTGTATGGGGTGTATGTTGATGTGTTCACCGATCATAAGATTCTCCAATATGTGTTCACTTAAAAGAACCATAACTTGAAGCAAAGAAGGTGGTTAGAACTTCTTAAGGACTACGATATGAGTGTGCATTATCATCCCGATAAGGCTAATGTTATGCCAGATGCTTTGAGAAGGGTGTCTGTGGGCGCCCTAGCTCATGTTGATGGTAGTGGCAAACAGGTGGCTAGAGAGGTCCATCAGTTGGGTAGATTGGGGGTTAGGTGGGAAGAGGAGGATAATGGTGGTATTGTGGTTGTTGATGGTTCAAAGTCTTCCTTAGTTAATGAGATAAAAGCAAAGCAAGGTCTTGATCCCGCCTTGTTAGAATTGAAGGCCTTGGTGAAAGAGGCACGGTGGAGGTTTTCTTCCAAAAGGGAGTTGGTTCCCTTATGTACCAAGTTAGGTTGTGTATGCCTTGTGTTGCTAACTTGAGAGAGAAGATTCTTGATGAGACTTATAATTCTTCTTATACCCTAGTTCTACAAAGATATATAGGGATTTGAGGGATGTGTTTTGCTAGGGAGGTATGAAGAAAGTCATTGCCAAATTTGTATTTGGTTGTCATAGTTGCCAACAAGTCAAAGCCGAACACCAAAGGCCTAGTGGCCTTGCCTAAGACAAAGAGATTCCTACTTGGAAGTGGGAGGAGATTAACATGGAATTTGTGGTTGAACTACCTAAGACTAGAAAGTGATTTGGTTCTGTTTTTGTTGTGGTTTATAGGATGACAAAGTCGGCTCATTCCTACCGATTAAGACTACTTATGGAGCCCAACACAGTGCTAAATTGTACATTCATAAGTTGGTAGTATTGCATGTGGTGCCCTTGTCTATTATCTTGGATTATTGTGCCTAATTCACTTCACACTTTTAGAGCCTTCCAAAAAGGTTTGGAGTACGGCCTTTTACCCTCAAACGAATGGCCAAGCTGAAAGAACTATCCAAACTCTTGAGGATATGCTTAGGGATTATATTTTATAGTTTAGTTGGGATGATCATCTTCCATTGGTTGAATTTTCTTATAACAATAGCTACCACTCTAGCATTGGTATGGCTCCTTTTGAGGCCATCTATGGTAGGCATTGTAGATCACCGGTCAGGTAGTTTGAAGTGGGAGAAGGGCATTGTTGGGACCGAAACTGGTTATGGAGGCTATGGAGAATGTATGGTTGATTAGAGAAAGATTGAAGACAGCCCAAAGTCATCAAAAGTCCTATGCCGATATGAGAAGAGGAGAGCTTAAATTTAAAGTTGGTGATTGGGTCTATTTGAAGGTGTCACCCATAAAGGGTGTGGTTCGTTTTGGTAAGAAGGGTAAACTAAGTCCAAGATTTGTGGGTCCTTATAAGATGTTGAGGAGGATTGGTAAAGTGGCCCATGAGTTGGTGTTGCCTAGTGAATTGGGTTTGGTACATCTGGTCTTCCATTTGTGTATATTGAGGAAATGTGTGGGTGATCCGAATGATATTGTCCCATTGGATGTTGTGTGTGTTGTTGAAGACAACTTAACTTATGAAGAAGTTCTAGTAGAGATCTTGCATAGACAAGTGAAGAGGTTGAGGAACAAGGATGTTGCTTCCATTAAGGTCCTTTGGAGGGACAAACATGTCGAGAGTGCTACATGGGAGGCCGAAGCGTACATGCAAAAATGATATCCCTTTCTTTTCTATTCTACTCAGGCCTAAGGTACTAATTCTAAGTAATCTTTTATAAGATTTCATGTCTCATGTTTCAGCCCCTAAGTCATTTGCATGCATTCACGTTTTTATTGACAAAGTTCATAGTGATTTTTTAATACTTGTGTTGAGATTTTTGAAAATGGTATTTAAGTGTATTATTGCATTCTTGTTGGGGATGATCTCTTCATGATTATTCTTTCCATATATGCTTCTTCGACATTTGGAGACGAATGTTCCCAAGGGGGAGATGTTGAAATGACCTCAAAAAGTGCCCGAAAATGTGCCTCAAAAGTTCCCAGAATCATAATTTCCAAATATCTCAACATTCGTTCGTGATATCAAAGATCCGACTTCATATTCTTTATCAGGGAGCAAAATTGAGTGGGAAATGGGTCTAACCCTGATTTCAGAGCAAACAAATCACAATTTCAAAATCCATAATTTTTCTTATCCAGTGTCTATCTGCGTTAGTTCTGCAATGTGCAGTCGTCGTGGACTAGTGTAAACATGCCCTCTGTGATAGGTCCACATTGCGAACTAGACGCGGAAATGTGTTTTGTTGCCAGTGATTTTATCTCGGTCCAAGGCTTTTGGGTCTTGGGCATAAGTCCTCCCATGCGTGAAAATGCTTAGCAATATTTCAGTTCTACATCATACAAGACTTTCCCCAATACTCTCCCAAACACTTAGACAAATATTTCACCCTAAATTTCATGTCCCAAAACTCATCCGAATCTTAAGGATATCACTCGAGCTTCAAGTCTCCATTTCCAATCTCCATCAAGAAGTCTCCAAAGTCAATATATGTGGGTTTCAACCATTAGGTACTTTCACCCATGGTGCACAAGCTTCTTTTTTACCTAAAATACATATTCCTAAGTTGATTTTACCTATTGGTCTTCTACTATGAATTAAGCTATGAACTATGTTTGGGTTTTGTAAAAGTGTGACTGTCTACGCATATTTTGAGCTATGAATCTTATATCTATCTTGCGATTTGATGAAGGGTTTAGATATACATTGTATGAGGGTATTAGCAAGTGTAAGTGGGTGGTTTTACTTTAAAATTACTTGCATGATTTCACTTTTGAATTGCATAGTTTTACACTAGCATTGCACACCCACCAAGTGTTTAATGAAATGTCTGGTTAATATATCTTGAGTGTTTGAAGGCCTAAGGCTTGGCATATCAGTTAAGGGACCTTATGATGATGAATGGGTGATAAGAATGTGTTGATGTCATGAGAATTGTCTATTGTGTTGATGTCATGAGAAGTGTCTATTGTGTTGACGTCACGGGAAGTGTCTATTGTGTTGTCAGTTGACCATAGCCAATTGAGGGTAATACCTCAATCACCTAGATTGGGGTGGTATGCCATCAACCAATTGAGGGGTTGGTACCTCAATCGTCTTGGATGGGGGTGGTAATCCATCAACCAATTAAGGGGTTAGTACCTTAATCATCTCGGATGGGGGCGGTAATCCATCAACCAATTGAGGTTTCGGTACCTCAATAGTCTCAGATGGGGGTTGTAAGCCATCAACCAATTGAGGGGTTTGTACCTCAATCGTCTCCTATGGGGCCGGTAAACCTTCAACCAATCGAGGGGTTGGTACCTCAATCACTTCTAAGGGGTGGTCTACATTAGATTCCACGTACTAAGTTGCTTGGTCTATGATGAACACATGTAATATGTTATATATATAAGCATGTTTACTTCGAGAATCATTTGTGCATGCCATATTGTTACATGATCTTCTATTGCTTAATTATTCATTTTGACTATGTTGCTTATTTATTGTTGCATTGCATCCTACATACTTAGTACATTCAAACATACTAACACATACTCTATGCCTACTTGATGTTACCTTGTAGGAACCGAAGCCCTACTTGATAAGCCTCATCCTCCCTGTGACTAGTGCGATATCTCTCAAAGAAAGTGGTGACTCCTCAACTTTGGGGACAATGCCTTTGGTCTTATGCTATGTATAAAGACTCTCTTTACTTTTTATTGTATACTTGACTATGAGGGTGACCTCAGTTGCTTGTCTTGGCTCCTGCTAAGTTCTATGTTTAGAGGTGTTATTGGACAAGTTATGTAATAACGCTATGAGCTTTGACTCTCTTGACTCTTGATGTTGTGATATGAAAGATGTCTCTTAGCTCCTATCCCCTCTTTACTATCTCTTATTGTTGTTTTATTGCTTCCTCGACTAAGGATGTTTAATGGCATGTTAAGAGGCTTGATTAGGGTCCCTTTGGGTTCCCCATTCGCCATGTCACGTCTAAGCCCTAGGCTTGGGTCATGACAGTACTTATGCAACATGGTATGGTTATAGCTTATGCATTAAGGCAATTGAAGGTGCATGAGTGTAATTACCCGACTCATGACCATGAGTTAGCGATGATATTTTCTTTGAAAATTTTGATACACTATTTGTATGGAGTGCATGTTGATATTTCACCAATCATAGAGCTCGCAATATGTTTTCACTCAAAGAAATCATAATTTTAGACAAAGGAGGTGGTTGGAACTTCTAAAGGACTACGACAAGAGTCTATAATATCATCCTAATAAGGTGAATGTTGTAGCCGATGCTCTTTGTAGGCTAACTATATGAAGTGTTGCTCATGTTGAGGAAGAGAGGAAGGAGTTGCAAGGGATGTTCACTGTTTGGATAAGTTAGATATTAGGTTGGCTGACTTTAATGGTGGTGGCATTGATGTTCAAAATGGGAACAAATCTTTGGTCGTTGTTGATGTAAAGACTAAGCAAGATCTAGATCCATCATTAGTTGAATTAAAGAGATTGGTTGCTGAAGAGAAAAAGGAGGTGTTCTCCCAAGGGGGAGATAGTATGCTTAGGTATCAAGATCATTATGTGTTCCGGATGTGGATAATCGTAGGAGGGTAATCATGAGTGAAGCCCATAACTCTCATTATTCTATTCATCTGGGATCTACTAAGATCAGAATTTGAGAGAGGCGTATTGTTGGCATGGTATGAAGAAGGATATATCAAATTTTGTATCCAAATGCCCTCATTGCCAATAAGTTAAAGTAGAGCACCAAAGGCTCGGTGTCTTGACTCAAGACATTGAGATTCCTACATATAAGTTGGCAGATGTGAACATGGATTTTGTCATTGGTTTGCCTCGGAACTGAAGGCAATTTGACTCTATTTGGGTTGTCGTTGACCGGATGACAAAGTTCACTCCTTTTCTACCGTATCAAGACTACTTTTCGTGCTGAAGGTTATGCAAGGTTGTACATCCAACAGTTGGGGAGGTTGCATGGTGTGCCTAGGTCTATCATATTGCATCGTGGTACCCAGTTTACTTCTCACTTTTGGAGATCGTTTCAAAGAGGACTTGGTACTAAGGGGAAGATGAGCACTGCCTTTCCTCAAAGCTATGGACAAGTTGAGAGGTCAATTCAAACCTTGGAGAACATGTTGAAGGCTTGTGATGTTGCAGTTCAAGGTAATTGTGATGACCACCTTCTACTCATTGAGTTTGCATATAATAATAGTTTTCATGCTAGCAGTGGTATGGCACCATTCTAGGCTTTGTATGGTATGGAGTGGTTTGAGTGGGAGAGATAGCTTTGATTGTCTCAGATTTTGTATTAGAGTCTATAGAGAAGGTGAAGTTGATTAGAGAAAGATTGAAGATGGCCCAAAGTCGCTAAAGGTCCTGTTCAGATGTAAGGAAGAGGGACCTTGAGTTTCATGTTGGTGATTGGGTATATGTAAAGTTCTTACCTACGAAGAGTGTGATGCATTTTGGTAAGAAGGACAAGCTAAGTCCCCGATATGTAGGCCCTTGTGAGATTGTTGAGCAGATTTGGAATGTGGCTTATTGGTTGGAGTTGCCTTCAGATTTAAGTTCTATTCACCGGTCTTCCATATGTCTATGTAGAGGAAGTTGGTTGGTGATCCTAATACTATTGTGCCTTTGGAAGGTGTTGAGGTAGAGGAGAATTCGTGTTATGAGGAAACTTTCGGTTATGATTTTGATAGGCAAGTGAAACAGCTTCATAACGAGGATGTTGCTTCAATTAAGGTGCTTTGGAGAAATCAACATGTGGAGAGGTCTGCCTGGGAGGTGGAGTTAGACATGATGAAATGATGTCCCCATCTCTTCTAATCTACTCATGCCTAAGGTATTAGGTTCTTCCTTTTTCCAAGTGCTCCCAGTACTTTCACTCTTGAGTTTCATGATATGACATGCATACATGTGCACCAAGATGATTGTAAGAAGTTTTGAATGATTTAAATATGTTTTGATATGAGTTTTGATGACTTTATGATTTTCAAGTAATGAGAGTGCATTGTATCTTGTGGATGGATGTTTTATGTTCAAGTCAAGCCTATCAAGCTAGTCCGTTTCTCAATCGAGGATGAATGATCCTAAGGGGGGAGAATGTAATATCCCGCAAGTTGTGAGCTCATAATGGAACCTTCAGGCTCAAGGTAAGTTCAACCAAAAGCCTTCAATCGATGCTTATTAATGTGGTTTAGGGTCATCATGGGTCTCTTACATCAAGCCAAGTTCAAAGGAATTCCATTGGCTAAGATTTTCACATGAACTGATAGAAGGGTTAAACATAAATGGTCATATTTCTTAGCACAAAAAGAACTAGGTGGCCTACAACTTACAAAATTAATGCTCTTTGAAATAGCTTTCCTACACATTCGGTTTCACCTAGTTTCAAGTTTAGATCAAGAATTTATGCCCATTTTTTTGTAAAGCCCTCCCGTGCAGTGTTCCCTCTATTTTGCTAAGACAATCCACATGGCACCCATACGGGCCGTGTGACTTCTCATGGACGTGGGTGGGGTGTCGTGAAATTCCTCCCCAAAATGATGTTCTAAGTGTGGATTTTAGTTATGGACCCTCTTACGGACCGTATAGTCCTTCACAGTCCGTGAGGTTCTCCATGTGGCTCCTAGTGAAATTTTTCTAAGTATGGTATCACTGTCTCATATCTTCATCATGAGAAACATTTTATAAGGATAGGGGTATGGGCAGGGTCACGACCCATATGACACTACGCGCCCGTGTGGCCTCCCGTGAAGATGATTTTGCCGAAAAATCCTATGTATGGGATTTCTGTTTCGGACCTTCGTCAATTAAAATTTTTTCTAAGTGTTGGTTCAAGGACAAGTATAAGGTTCTTGTGGTGTGTTACGGACTGTATAGTCCTCCTTGAAGTGATGACGTTCAATTTTTCAACTCGTCATTAATGGTGTTTTCATAAATATGGTTTATTCTAAGGGTCTTTATGGCTTCCTATGATACCTAAAGACTTCCTAATGACCTAAACTTTATTCCTATCATTCAAATTCATTCCTTACATTTTAAATTCTCTCAAGTCTCTTTCAAAGAACTCTTGTGGATCTTAAGCTTGGGGATCAAGGGAGGGCTCTTTCTTCACCAAATTTCTTCTTGAATTTTCTCTATTAGTTAAGGTATGTGGTTTTGATTCTTGGTCCCTTTCAACCAAGAAGACCCAAACTCTCTTCAAGTGGTTTTCATTTAGCTTACTTTAAATATGTTTTTGAAGAATATGGTTTATTAAATTAAATTAATGTTTGGGCTATGTTTATTTTATGATTCTAAAGTGAATTAAACCCTTATATGATGTAATTCATTAAAGTTATGAAGTTATGAAAGTACATGTCCGCTTTAAAGCTTGATTTATGCATGGGTAATCTATATTGTGATTTACATGTGAATTTTACTTATGTCTTTACTTAAATTTCATAATGTATTGTTGATGTAAGTCTGAATCTCTATTACCCATGCTAATCTCGTCTTATTCATGGCATATGCATACTTGGATATCGTTTTTATGAAGTTTATGAAGTGGTTCAAGACCCAAAGATGTTTATGTATACGATTTTGAGAAGATTATGGCTCATTGAGCAATTATGGATGTTTACACCTCTATGTTTAAGGGAGAATCTATTGAGGTTTTTGAGGCGCGGTGGACTATCTCTATGATTCCATACTCATTTCTCAAGAAGGTTCTCCAAAGGAGCTATTCCTCTGCATGAAAGGTAATCATGACGAATCTTTTGGCCTTTTGACTATTATGCATGATTATGAAGATTGTCATTTGGCCTTTAAGCGTATGAATGCATGTAGCTGATTTGAATGTTTTATGTCTCTCTTACAAGCATGTATATATATGTATTCTAGTGGGATGATGACCTAGCACTGATGGATTGGAGGTAAGGTGGACTATCCCTAAGGGTCCATACTCATTCCTCTTAAATTATATGCCTAACATATATATGCTTATGCCCAAGGGGAAAGAATGATTAAGGATCTACCTTGAGGAAGTAGGTCACCTCTTCATCCATTGTGTTGTAGACGACCGAGATCCAAGTTATAGCTCACTTAGTCTAATGTCGGTTATAGTCATATCCTCAATGTATATGAAGTATTTTTGCATTCATGCATCATGTATCCTATGGCATATTGTTATACTATTCTCATGATTATATTATTCTTTCTATATATGTGCCCTTGTCATCTAACATTGAATACATCTTTAATGAGTTCATATGCATTGCATGCATGCATACTTAGTACATTCAAACATACTAACGCATACTTTTGCCAACATGATCTAACCATATAGGGACCAAAGAATACATTCATCCACCATATGACATCTAGCTTGGATCTTTAGATTTGTTTGTCATGGTGAGTCCTATCTTCCAAGGACAACTCACCTTTTCCCTACGTGTGGTGCTGAGTTTACATTATTTACTTTGAGGGTAAACGCAGGACA
>JAPFFP010087655.1:0-16924 GCA_026153255.1 Solanum medicagineum
GGCGTGGCCTGGCTGCTGTAGGTTGCTAGAAACTCCCACATCGGAAAAGAGAGGGGGAGTCCTGGGCTATATGTTGAAGACGGATCCTTACATATGCATACGCGTTTTCCCGGGCTTGCCTGGGAGGAACATAACCGTGCGGCCCTGTGGGGCCAGAGCGGACAATATATGCACGTGTGGGGTCGGGTCGTGACAAAAATGCATCTCAGCTATCACTTAGTTTCAACATTATTGGAATAGCAGAGTCAAGACTGTAATACCAATAAACAAGTAGAGTTGGAAAAGTTTGAGAATGAAACCAGCATGAGCAAAAGTGTCCCAAATGTTTCGTGTCCTTCCATCTTCAAATGCCGACCCTTCAACATTTTTTCTTATTCAAATATAACCAAATAAATCAAAGAATAAACATTTAATCTAATTAGGATCATAAAAAAGAATAAAACTTTTGAAATTGACTTGATAGGTAGAAGTTCCAGCACCAATGAAACGCCCCAAAAATGCCCCAAAAATGTGCTTCAGAAATACCCATAATTGCAATTTTCATATATCTCAAAATTCGTACGTGATATCGAAAATTGGACTTCATATTCTTGATCAGGGACAAAATTGAGTTGGAAATGGGTATAACCCGAATTTTAGAAGACCCATAGCAGAAAATGATTTTTTCCAATTTTTCACAAACCAATAGGGGTTTGCGATGGCTTCGCGATGCATATTGTTAACACTTCCTTAATTTTCTTTTTCGGCCTAAAGGCATTTGGGGTCATGGCCCCATGCCCACTTATGCATGAAAATACCTATGCTTAGCCATTTTTCTACCCCATATCACTAAAAAATCCTCTTAACCATTTAATGAAAAAAATTCATCCAAATTCAAGTGTCTCAAGCTTAATTCTGGATCTCATGAACTCAATTCAAGATGCAAGTATCCTTCAAGTCTACATCAAGGAATCCCCAAATTTAGATATGTGGTTTTCATCCATTGAGTCCTTTCACCCATGGAGCCCAATCTTCCTTTTCATGAAAATTACATATTTTCAAGTTGTATCATCTATGAGTATCTCTTATTAAGGATTTTGATTATAAATTATGTTAGGATTTTATGAAATGTTGATTGATTATGCATGTCTATCTACTTCAAACTTATATTATGAATTGGTTTTGTCTATTGAGACTATGCATATTTTGGGCTATGATCTATGATCTATTATGAGATTTGATGATGCATTTTAAGGTATCTTACATGAGGGTTTTACTATGTGTTGGTAGGTTGATACATTGATTTTTCTCATATTATTTCACTATTGAATTGCGTAATTTTGAACTAGCATTACACACCTACCAAGTGTTTAATAAAATGTCTTGACAAGGATTCTCAAGTTATTAATGAACTACTATATGGTTTATAAGTCAAGTGACTTTATGATGATTAAGAGATTATATGTATGTATTGAATTCATGAAAAGTATCTATAGTGTTACAAGTTGACCACACCTTGTTGGGGGCTGACATGTCCAATCACCTTGTTGAGGGGGTGACATGCCTCGACCACCTTATTGGGGGATGACATGCCCATACTACCACGTTGAGGGGTGTGCATCTTGACCACCTTGTTGGGCGGGGGAGGGGGGGAAGGGGGGTAAGATGCCCATACCACCATGTTGAGGGGTGTATACCTCAACCACCTTGTTGGGGGGTGACATACCCATACTACCATGTCGAGGGGTAGATACCTCGACCACCTTGTTGGGGGGTGACATGCCCATACCACCATGTTAAGGGGTCGATACCTCAATCACCTTCCAAGAGGGTGATATTCCTTAGATTCCAAGTAATAGTTTGCTTGGTCTATGTTGGTTATGGTCTCTTCTCACACACGTAATCTACATTTACAAGTTATATGATTTACAAGCATGTTTCATTCAAGCATTGATCATACATGCCATATTGATATTTTACTTATCCATTACTTGTGATTTGTATTTTGACTATATTGGCTTAAGTCTTGTTGAATTACATCCAACATACTTAGTATATTCAAACGTACTAACATATACTCTATGCCTACATGATGTTACCATGTAAGAATCGGAGCACCTCCTGATCATCCTCTACGTGGCTAGTTTTGGCATTTCAAAAGATAAGCTTTGGTGAGTCCTCAAGTCCGGGCACACAAGCTATGCTACTCTTACTATTTGATATCTCTTTATGTTGAACACTTGATACTATGAGGGTGAGCCTGGAAAGTGTCTTGGCCCCCGGTCCAATCTATGTTAGAGGTGTTGTTGGAACAATTGATGAACTGATGCTATGAGCTTGACTCTTGAGTATTTTATGATTGTCAGAGACTTCTTTTAGTCCCATTTTCCCTATTTATATCTCTTGTTGTTGTTATTATGCTTCCGTGACCAAAGATATGTGAATGATATGCTAAAAGGCTTGTTTGGGATCCCTTCAGGTTCCCATTCACCATCTACGACACTCCTCTATGACCCGTAAAAGGTTCTACGACCCATAGGGGGTTTCGTCAGCTGAAACTTCAGAAAGTCCTCCTTCTTTGATCCTTAGGGTACGAGACTTGATCTATGACTCATAAATTGTTCCATGAGTCATCTGTATGTTCATAGAACAAACTTCAGAAATCTACTCCTCACTGGAATTATACACAAAACCTCCTTCACAGCCCGTAGAATACTCTACGACCTGTAAAGGGTCTCGTAAATCCTAAGATTGGCAACTTCTGCATATTCTCCCAAAATCAATGTTGACCCTAAAATCCTATAAAACAAAAACAAAAACACATCAAAACCCACTAAGATCACATTGAGAACACACAAAATTCCAAGTTTTAAGCATCAAAAGTGTTGTATTTTGACAGCACATCACTTAGCCGCGCCAAGTCCTTGTTAGCGGTAATGTTTTGCAAAGTATAAATAGCTTATATTTTAAGTTTCCTTTATGGATTTTATGCTGATTCTCTCTTAAACCTGTTTCCCATTTAAGTTCTACCTTTATTTATGTTCAATTCCTATGAAATGCTTAATGTATGTTAAGAGACTTGTGTGAGGTACCTTCGGGTTTCTCATTAGTCGTGTTATGATTAGTCTCTAGTCTGGGTTGTGACAAACTTGGTATCAATGTATGAGGTTTAGAAATGGTCCTCACAACATACCACATCGAATAGAGTCTTATTCATAGGTATGAAGTGCGCCACATCTATGAGTAGGATGCAATAAGGTGTCTAGAAATTATTTCAATTCTTTCATGATCTACGTCATCCTTTAGAGTTGTCCTAAGACTTCCTTTATATAATGGATCATTCTTTGTGCAATTCTAGATAATGCCTCCAAGAAGAATACCTCATGCCCCTCAAGATGAGGGAGTGACTAATGCATAGTTTTAAGCTGCTTTCACTATGTTGGCACAAGCTATGATTGACCTAGACAACCAAAGTGCTAATGTTCAGAAGGTTTCCATCCTGGCTTCTAGAGTAAGGAGCTTTGCTAGGATGAACCCTCTCGAGTTTCATAGTTCAAAAGGGGAGGAAGATGCTCAAGAGTTTATGGATGAAGTGCACATGGTATAGTTGTTATAGGAGTGACATCAAAGGAAAAGGCAAAGTTGGCAGCCTTTCGACTAAAAAATGGTGGCTTAAATATGGCACACTTAATGGAAAAGTGAGAGGAAAAAGGCTTGGGGTCCTATTTCTTGGACAGAGTTCAAAGTTGCATTTCTAGATTGCTTCTTTACCTTTTGGAGTCGAAGGAGTCCAAGATACAATAATTTATCAACCTTCAGCAAGAAAATATATGTGTGAGGGAGTATTCCATCAATTTCACCCAACTTTCCGAATATGCTCCGTCGATAGTTGTCGATCCTCGTGTAAGAATAAGCAAATATATGTCAGGATTATCCAACTGTCTTGTATAAGAGTGTCAGACTGCTATGCTTGTAAAGAAAATAGATATTTTAAGGCTTATGATGTATAAGAGCAAACTGAAGATGAGAAGATGAGAAAGAATGCAGGAGAGTCTAAGAGAGCCCGTTTTGATAAGGGTGGATCATCATTTACCAAGGTTCCGGAGGCTAGGAGTAAGAGAGAGAAACCTCCATCCTACTTGTGACAAGTGTGGTAAAGATACATTTAGGAGAGTGCTTGGTGGGATAAGAAGGTTTTTTTAAGTGTGGTGAGTTGGGGCACAAGGAGGGATTGCCCGGTGGCTGCTACAAGAGGAAGAAAAAGAGCTCAAAATGCTTTGTTCGATATATATGTGTTTCTTTGAATATAGTAATGGTGGGTGCTAGATGGGTTTATGGTTGTGGTGCTATAGTGATGTTTGGGTGCAAGTAGCTGTGTTGAGGTTTTGGTAGAAGTGGTAGTTTTTATGTTCATCCTTATGCATCATCTATTTTATTCTTGCTTATTATGCATACATATTCATGAAGTAGGTTTTGATTAAAGTTTGTGTGTAATTATAGAAATATGTTATTTATGCATTTGAAATGATGTTCACTATTAAAGATTCGAAAATTTTCATGAAAATAATATTTGGCTTGCATTATTGCATTCTTGATGGGTTGTTATGCATTCATTTCAGTCTTATCATGCTAGCTTGATTCACATTGGGGATGATTGTTCCTAAGAGGAGGATATTTTAACGCCCAAGAAATTTGAAATCAAGGGCAAAAAGTTGGAATTTGGTTGCTGGACTAGAAGCACGAGCCTAATGTACAAGTCGTGGTTTATTTCACGGATCATAGATAGGCCTCGTCGAATGGGGTTTGACTTGAAAAGGGATGTACAAATCGTGGTATTGTCTATGAATTATAATAAGGGGTTGTAATTAGGGTCCTAAAAGTCAAAAATTTACTAAGTGTTGGGGGGAACTATGAGGTGTTTTTATGGCTTGTAGTTTGTTCCAAAGATTGTAAAGGTGTTCATGGTTTTAGGGTTGGAGTTATTGAGTTTTTGTATACGAATGACAATATAGGTCATAGTTTTAATTATGGACCATAGAAGGTGCCCATAGAATGAAGATCAAAAGGTGGACCTAGGTTTTATGAGACCCAAAGCATGTTCGTACTTTCATTTAGGGCTCGTAAATGTGCATTTGTAGTTTGGTATGGACAGTTTAATGAGGGGATCTTTGGTAAACTTACATCTATTCTATGCCTAAACTACATTGTTTTGACCCTATGTGATCCTTAAAATGTGCCTATACTACCCATTTACCCTTCATTCCCAAATTATTCACCTTAAAACATTCTAACTCTCTCTAGTTCCTTCTTCCTCAAGCTCAAGAGAAGACCAAACCTAGGGTTTCAAGTTCCCATTCTCAAATCAAGGTTCTTCCATAGATTTTCCATCAAGGTATGTGGGGTTCATCCATGAGTTTCTTTCATCCATGGAGCCCTAATGTATTTTTCACTCAACTCCTTAATTCAAATTATACAATTCTTCATGGGTTTTATATTATGATTCCAAATGTTTACATTATGATTATATTAATGTTGGTTAACCTATATTATTATGAAATAATATTTAATTTCATGGGAAGGATTTTACGTCTTGAATTCCTATATTATTAAAGTTATGGTTTTAGAGATATTTGATGGATTTTGCTAAATTTGATTCTAAATTGATGGACCCTACTGCGTATATCCATGAATAACTATAAACTACTTTGTTTCATTTAAAACTCATAAATTTCTTGAGCTTCTTTTATAAGTAAAATTGGGGGTAATGGAGACTATAATATGTGTTCTTTAAATTATGTTTCAAATTAATGTATTCAACTACTCTTATGCATGAATAACTAATGATTTCATTATTTACCTTGTGACTCATCCTTACTCACAAATTAGGGTTTACAAGATGGATGTTGGGTCGCTTAATTTGACTTGCACTCATGCTTTTTTGTTACTAGTGAATATGAAACAAGTTTAAGGTTTGCATAAATTCCATGTTCTAGCACACTGACTTCTAATGATTTAAAGAGATGAGTTTGTGAATTAGTTCTGAGTTATCTCAATTATGATCCCATTGTCCTCAATTTACATGGGTATGCATCTTTCATCCAAAGTACATGGCTTTAACCAAGTTTACATACATTGTTGAATTAGTACATGAAGTGTCTTATAAAATGCTCTTCTGATAAAGTCTAGGTCAAGAATGATTAAGATATAAGGTCTCTCATCGAGCTATGATTATGAAATGAAGATAGGCCGTTAGTAGAGGGAGCTATTGTATGATGATGAATCATGTTCTATATCCTTATGGTATGGGTTAGTAAAATACTTCTCCATATTAAATGGCTCTATGATTCATACTTATGATTATTCTGTGAGAATTTTACTTAGGACCTAGTAGACCTTGGGATGAATGCAGAAGATCCTTGTTAAAGAGGCATGAGACCATTAGCAGAATCCCCCTTGTCCCAAATTTACATGTCACCATAGTAGATTAGGGTTACCTGCTAATAGAGTTTGATTTCTATACCACTCGTTAGTAGAGGCTTGCTGACTAGTTAGCTTTAGTGGATCCACTCAGGCGTTTAGGAGGTTAGCTGGCAAATGATCTCCCCCTTCTTCTAGTTTAGGTGAACTTTGAGCTCACATGGTTTAGCTCACATGGTTTATGTCGGTTAAAGGTTGCTTTCACAAATTTTTATGGTCCCTTGTTACTACTAATGGTATTATTCATAAAGGTATATGATTTTCTCTTCAAGTATTCAAGGTGTTCTTCATTATGATTACTAATGTCTCATTCGTAGTAAGAGAGCTCTTCTCTTAATGCAATGCATTTTTTCCCTAAAGGTATTACTATTTTACTTGTGCTTACAAACCCACGTTTCTTACTATTCTAAGTTTAAGTGCTTTATCATGCATTCAAATAAGTGTCAATTTCTTATTTTCCACAGACATTATTTTATGTTCCATGGCTTAAGTGATGATGTCTTAAATGATCATATTGTTTGGTAGCTCATGACATGTACTCCATTGCATTGAGTACCCATACACTAGTATATTCAAAGTAATAACATATGATTTTGCCTACATGATTTAACCACACGTACGGTGCTCCTCTTCCATGTGGATAGCCTTGGATTGTTGCAAACAAGAGTTGGTGAGTCCTCTAGTTCGGTATGATATCCTAGTTTCTTCCATGATTGATGTACTAAGACCTTTGTATTATTTAGTTTTATTTCTTTTGATACATGACACTTGGGGGTGAGATTGAACGTGTCTTAGCCCCTGCCAAATTCATGTTAAAGGTACTGTTGGGCAAAGTTTAAATAGTCTATGTTTTAAGTTTCCTTTACGAATCATATGTTGATTCTCCCTTAGCTCTAGTTTGCATTTAAATTCTGCCTTTATTTATGTTCAATTCCTATGAAATGTTTGATGTATATTTAGAGGCTTGGGTGAGGTTCTTTTGGGTTTCTCATTTGCTGTGTTACGAACAGGCCCTAGGATTGGGTTGTGACAACGGCCTAGTCGTAACATTACAAATGAGGAACCCGAAGGCACCTCACCTAAGTCTCTTAGAATTTCATAAGTATAGATAAGGTAATTAAACATTAACATAAACAAAATATGAAAAAATAAATCTTAAATCCAAATCTAAGATAAAAGTTAAGAATTTCCCTATCAAAGGGATTACATTGATTTTGTGTAAAACATGCCTCTACTTGTCTTGAGCTTAGTTGGGAACCTCAACTAAGGAAATACAAAAGTGTCTCAACATGGCCACATAAAGGTTTGTTCCTGTAGTGTAGTAACTCACAAAAATGTCTTCAAATGTGGTGTCCGGATCTAGCTACAATAAGGAGTAGAATCGTTGCCTATACCTGCATTGTGAAATAATGTAGGCAAAAAGTATGCATTTGTACGTTGGAATGCATTAAGTATGTAGGCATGGAAAGTGAAGTAAGTAGACACGAAGTGTAATTGTCAAATATAGTTTCGCTATATAATTTTGAGGACAACAAAATGATTACGTAAATATAGTTTCACCATATAATTTTGAGGACAAGAAAATGATCACATAAATGGTCAATGCACATTTTAACCATAAGTATTATCATGACATAAAGTTTGTAAATACCATACACATGTGCAATGATCCATAATCGACAATAAGACTATGTAGGCTATTACATAAAATTTTGATGTTGCCTCTACACCAAAGAAAGAAGGGGTCTACTTGATAAGGTAAAACTCTACCCCTCTAGGTGGATGTCATGAATCATAATACTATATATGGATCCACTATCTAGGATGTATTAGCAACATGAACCTATGATGGCACATAGTTTTGAGACTTGGAGACTTTATATAAAGACCTTTTGGGTCGAACCCCCACCTCAATCGTCATTCAATAATAAGTCAAATCCCATGGAATACATAATAACAAACGTCATAATTCATATATTTTTCTAGTTATAACCTCGTAACTTGTAAAGTAGGAAGAATAAACAAGAAAACCAATAAAAATAATAAGAATAGCTCATCTTCCTAACTTGTATGCAATGTGGGTACAATCCTTCCACCTTTCAATTCCTATATTATAGGGTCTTACGTCACCCTTCATAATCATAATCACTTTCATACTATAAAGCTTGTAACTTTCTTCTTAAATCATGGCTTGAAATAAAAATTGGGGCACAACATAGGTTCTGGTCAATTAAGTTTACTATCAGGAGAGTAGGTGAAATCCCTGCATACTTATGTAAATGAAGACAATTCAAATCATAATGAAGTAAACCAATTACGATTTCATAAGCACTAGATGGTAGGTAAATGAAATTCAATTGAAAATCATGCAATTCATATAATTGATAGTAATACATATGTATTTGAATATAGAAATTATGTAGCTAACATAAATCATGCAATTGAGTATTGAATCATAAAATCCATAAAGATATGCTTGGAAATTTTAAGAGGATTGAGTGATTTTTGTGCCCCATGGATGAAATTGATCCATGGATGAAGACCCATATACCTAGATAAAGAGATCCAAGAAGTTTGAAAGAAATTGACCTTGAATCCCTTAGAAAACTTGGAGCTCTAGTTTGCTTCAACAGAGGATCCTTGAGAGAAAAGTCTTAGGAGGACTTTGGGAGCATTTGGGGAGTGAATGAGAATAAATATGTTTTTTTGGAGGAGTGTGGGGAGGTTGTGGGTAGTTATAGGACCAAAACAATAGATTTTAGTGCTTAAATAGGTATAGAATAATTGAAAAGCCCTTTATTAAACCTTTTGGGCCTGATCTACGAGCCTGATCTACAGGTTGTAGATCAAACTACGACTGATAAGTCAAGGCTTCATCTTGGTTGCACTTTTGAGCTTCTGAAATTGGTCTCTGAACCTCATCTATAACCCATAGTTCCTTTTACTAGTCATAGATGCCCCTCGTATTTTTGTCCCAGACTTAGAAAAATTTCACCCTCTCACGTTCCAAACCACAAGCTTTAATTACAGCTTGTAGAATAAATCACAGCTCATACAAGCTTTTGTCAAGTGACACCTTTCTAAACTTCAAAAACCTATTTCTATCCCCAAGTTTATGAGCTAATGTCTATGACTCGTGGACCATTATATGGGTCGTAGAACCCCTTCGTGCTTTTGACTTGTAAACTTCAGAATTTCACCAAGTCTAATCCCCATCAATAAGGTCTATCTACGACCCATAAAACTGACCACGAGCCTAGATGAACTTGTTCTTACCTTCCCCAAAGCCCATGTCTTGCATCTCTGTTCTAGTTTTTAGCTTTACAATATATAGGGTGTTACAATATCTCCCCCTTGAGAACATTCGTCCTCGAATGAGACAAAGCCAACTTTAATAGAGTAGAAAGACAACTAATGACCCACCATGAATGCAATAATGCATCTTAAAACATCAATTCCACAAAATCCTTGAACTTATTCATCAAATGTCATTCAAACATAGTCTCATGAACATGCATGCATGCAATATGATAAGAAAAGCTGATATGCAAGAATTTGGAGGAATAGTTCATATCTAGTTGCCTTAGGCTTGAATACAGGGAAAGACGTAAGGATATAGTTTCACCATGTCTACTTTCGCTTCCATGTAGTACTATCAACTTGTTGGCTCCTCCACAATTCCTTTACTGATGCAACTTCCTTGTTTCTTAATATCTTCACTTGCTAGTCCAAAATTCCAATCGGTACCTCCTTATAAGTCAAATCCACTTCAATAATTACATCCTCCCATAGGAAAATGGAATATGGTTCACCCAAAAACTTCATCAATATTGATACATGAAACAATGGATGAACCATAACTAATCCCAATGCAAGTCTAATTTATAGGCTATCATACCAACTCACTTTAGGATCCTATATGGTTCCATATACGTAGGGCTCAATGTATCTCTTTTTCCATAATGCATTACACCCTTCATGGGTGAAGCCTTCAAATAGAATGAATCATTCACATCAAACTTGAGATCTCTTTTTCTAACATTTCAGTATCACTTTTGGCGACTTTGGGTAGCCTTTAACTTTTTCCTTATAACTCTTACCTTCTCAATAGAATCAAATACCAAGTTGGGGTTTGAAAAATGATGTTTCTCCAACTTTGAACCATTCCGCCGGTGACCTACATCTTCTACTATACAAGGCTTTGAATAGTGTCATCTTAATGCTTTAGTGGTATCTGTTATTGTAAGAAGATTCAATAAGAGGTAGGTGATCATCCAAACTATCTTTGAAGTCTAACACACAAGCCCTTAGCATGTCTACTATTGTTTGAATGGTCCTCTCGGCTTGTCCATCTCTTTGTACGTGAAAAGCGATGCTAAGTTTAACGTTAATACGAAGACACCTGATGTGCTATCAAAATACAACACTTTTGATGCTTAATACTTGGAATTTTGTGTGTTGCCAATGCAATGTTAGGTGGTTTTATGTGTTTTTGTGTTTTATTTGTAGGATTCCAGGGATGACTTTGATTTTGGGGAGATTATGCAGAAGTTGCTATTTTCGATGATATACAAGAGCTTTTAAGGGTCGTAGTGCATTCTACGGGATGTTAAGGAGGTTTCATGCACAATTTCAGTGAGGGGCTAATCTTCTAAAGTTTGTTCTACGAACATGCAGATGGGTGGTGAACCATTTTACGAGTCGTAGATCGTGTCTCATGCCCTAAGGATCAGAGAATAAGGACTTCCTAAAGATTCATTAGACGAAACCCCTTATGGGCCATCGAACACTTTACGGGTCATAGAGAGGTGTCGTAGATCACAAATCCAATTTTGCAGCAACAATGTACGGATTCTCGATTATGGGTCGTGGAGCACAATACGGCCCTTGAAGTTGCTCATGAGATGTGCCGACCCAGTTATCCTATTTTATTTAGGACTTGTATTTTGAATATTATAAATAGGTTTTTAGGATATTTTTCATAAAGTTTGTTGGGAGTTAGACAGTTTGAGAGAAAAATAGTGAGATTGAGTAGAGAAAACATTGAAGGGCTTTGAGAAACACTTGTACTTTGATTTGATCTTATAATCTTGTGATCTCATTGAAACTTGGATTTGATTGTGTTTAATTCAATTGTGTAAGTGATCTATTATGTTATTCCAATTCATAAGTCTTGCATCTACACAAATTATGAGTAGTAAATCCACAACTAGGGTTGTGGGAACTATGAAGAACTAACAAGGTAAAATTGGATAATTCATAATTCTTGGAAAGTGTGCATGAATATACTAATTAACTCTCTTCGTTTTGCATGTTTTCTGATGGTGTCCAACATTAGAACCTGCCTAGTGTTACTGACTGGACCAAGGTAGTAATGAATAGAAAAAGAGATTAATTAACAGGATTCAATTGATGTGTTCTCGTCTAATCAATCGAATTGGGCCAAGGGGAGGTTGTACTGGGACTAATAGGTAAGGGTTAGTAATGCACACTACGGAGATGGGCCAAGTCACATAGTGAAATTTGCCTCTCGCCTGGACCAAAGGGTTTGATGAACTTACTACCATCGTGCATGCTACATACTAGAAAAGGATTAGGTTATCTGGTGATACTGAGTTAGGGAATCATGGGGAACACAATACCCTAGTTTCTCTCCATATTGGTTAAACTCTTATGTTAGTTATGTTACTTTTCTAGTTGTTACTACAACCCACTATTCCTTATGGTTCGACCCTGACCTTGGTTAGGTTCTATTTCTTGACAATGACCACTTTATCCTCAAAAAAGAGGTGTAACTTGGGCGACATCAAGATTTGGCACCATTGCCAGGGAATACAGCTAGACTTGGTTGATTCAAGTGATTTGGGTATTAATCCTTATTTCCGGCATGTTACATGTTTTGTTGTTTTTGTTTCTCTTCAGAATGTAAGTGTAGTGTATACCCCACATACGAAGTCGAGGCAGACCCTTGACTCCATTTGACTTATAGATCCAGAAATTGTTGAGAAGAATGGCCCAAGACAACGTGAAAAATGCGGATTATGCAACTCTAAACAGGAATGAGAATGAGAATGCTGGCAATGAGAACCTACCTTCTCTAGAAGATATTGCTCCACAGTCACAAGATTTCAATGCTAACGCTTATCAGTGGAATTAATACAGACTGAATCCTATGACTATGAAGGTGACTAGAGCTACTATTTTGCCACCACTACCGGTTGACACAAAGTTCATGGTTTTGAGTAGGTTGCTTTAGATGCTACAAAATCGTGGGCTATTTGCGGGCTTACCATCGGAGGATCCTCATAGCCATCTACACAATGTTGAAGTTGTCTGGAAAAGTGTGTAATGGGAACACATAATCTTTCTATGGATGTTGTGGGACTTTGTGTCTTCCCATTATCTCTTATAGGCAATGTGACACTATGGCTATCTGAGCTCCTACAGAGTTCGATCACCAGTTGGACCGAATTGCAGAAGTCCTTTTTAGAGAGGTACTTCTCGAGGTCGAAGAAGATCAAGGTTAAAGATTAGATCAACAACTTTGAGCAACTTCTTGGTGACTCGATCATCACTACTTGGGAACGGTTTACTAAGAACTTGAGAAGTGTCTGGGGCTATGAAATAGCTAATAATGTCCTGGTGGAGAGCTTCTACAGAGCCCTTGATTCAAATAGCTAAGCCTATGCCGATACCATCTTGGGGGGCATGTTTGTAGATTAGTGATTCGTAGAGGTCACTGAGTAGCTAGATATAGTGGCCAAATTGAATCATGTGTGGGGGCCCATGAATAAGCCTTCCTCTATAGTCTCTAGTATGACCGACATAAGTCCGGAGCAGCAATAATTAATCAGGAGATCATGCGGATGCTCGCGTAAAGTAATACCAACATAGAGATGCTTATGAAGCAAACATAGGAATTAGCTAGGTCTAGAAGCATCCGGGAAGGTTAACACACCAGGAAGAGGGGACTAGAAAGAGTTTCAGAAGAGGACCATAGGGACGACCATAGGAGTGGTCATTGTGTGTCCTCCCACAATCATGATATGAGTACTAGTAATTCTATGGTTGAGGAGATGCTTAGCCAATTATTGAGAAAAGCCGACACACAGAATGAGACCCTGAAGGGGATCAAGTCCGACATCGTCAGCACAAATAAAAAAATCGAACATCATTTTATCACTATCAAATAGCTCGACCGTCAGTCTGAACAAGTATCAGCTTAATTCAGTCAATTCCAGAGGGGCATAATGCCCAACACCATAGTGCAAGACCTAAAGTATACTGAACGGTGTAACATGGGCATGACTAGTGAAGAGGGGAGCATCCCGATACCTCTATAGAAGTTGAAAAGGAAGCACAAAAGCTTGAGAAAGTCTTAGTACTAAAGTTGTCTATGTCATGCCACGATAATAAATCAGGCGCTACTTGGGAGGTAACCCAAGGTGGAGATCAATGCATATGCGCTCAAGTATGATTTGCGACCCTTAATAATTTATTTTGCTTTGACTGTGTACATTAGGGACAATGCACCTCTTTTTCGATGGGTGTGGGTAGTTAGGGCCTCAGTGAAGTCTGAGTAGCTTGGGTCCATAACTACCCTAATTTTTTATCCGAGGGTTTTCTTACCTGTGTTCTTTTTACCCATGGATATTTATTTTCTTTTGAACCAGCATGTTTAGGATGTTTAGGTAGTATTTGTAGTATATAGTACCGATATCTGTGGCATATATATGGTTTTATGTTTTTGTGAAAAATGATACCTTCCAAATTTTAATTAGTTGGTCTAGATAGCAACCATGCATGTTTAAGTGTATTGACAATGCTTGTGCTAATAAGAGATGATAAATTAAGATAAAAAGCATGATCTGAGAGTCTTTTGTTGATGATGTAATCAGTGCCATGTGAGTGTGAGCTTAATTCACTAAATTCATGTGTTGTGTGCTAATTCAGAACTTGCCTTGTTACTCTAAGTTAGACTGTAGATTAATTAGATTAGGAAAAGATCTTAGGCCATTATTCTTAAAAGTCCACTTAGCCTAAATGACCAACCAAATTTGCAGAATATCCCTTGTTGCTAATGTTTAAGCCTACATTTACCTATTCTTTGTAAAGAACTTAATTAACTTAGCCTAATTAGTTATAAAATCTTGAAAATTGGCCACGGTCCTTCCTTGAACATTGTGCACCTTGACTGTGGCAAAAAGTCTAAATTGAGGGTGGCTACCAAAAGTGGCTCTGGTTCTGAAGATAGATAATGTGCACCTCAACTTAGGCCTTTGGCCTAAGTTGAGGGTGGCTAGTGTAAGGGTGAAAGACAAAAATGAGGGGCGAAGTTAGTCATATGGGAAAAAAGGAGAAAACTCATGCACTGGGAGCAAGAAAAATAAGTGATGCCTTAGTTGTGAGCTAAAAAGAAAAAATAAAGTGTGAAAGCAAAGCGTAAAGCTGAAAAATGAAAAAGAAAGCACTCAAAAAAGCTTGAAATAGGAGAAAAGGGTGAATGGAATAAAAGTAACAGTGTTGATAGGGCAAAAGTGTAGAAAAATGTAGTGTCAAGGAGGGCCTTTAGTCACTATGTTCCCAATATATCATAACAAAGTGCCCTGAGCCTACGTTACAAGCCTACAAAGTCCTAAAATGATCCTAGTCCAAGTAATGGAAAGGTCTTAGTTATGAGTATAGGGGCAAGCCTATGGTATTGGGCACGATGCATGAATATCTTTTATGAGGGTGAGTGACTTTGCGTAGCCCTGAGGTTCTACATGAAAACGTCATTGAGATTGAGATATGAGAATTCTTTCTGTGAGGGCACTTACATTGCATTATTAGCATTAGACTTATTCAGTGATTGTGGCTTGTTGATAGTACCTCACTTGTCATAGTTATGTTGTCAAATGCATTAGTCTGTATTATTTTGCCAGATGGCTATCTGATTCTATTTTGAAAGGTTGTGTGGCTGTCTGTGGTTAAGCTTGATGTGATGTATGCCATTGGGTGGAGGTTTGTGTGTTATTGTACTACTTATATAGATTAAGTCCATCGCTTGAGAACATGCAACAATTTTAAGTTGAGGGTGTTGATGTGCTGTTAAAATACAACATTTTTCATGCTTAAACCTTGGAATTTGGTATGTTTTGCATGCGATGTTAGTGAGTTTTATGTGTTTTTGTGTTTTATTTGCAAGATTTCAAGGTTGGCTTTGATTTTGGGAGATTATGCAGAAGTTGCTATGTTTTATGATATACGAGACCCTTTACGGGTCGTAGTACATTTGATGGGCCGTGAAGGAGGTTTCATGGACAATTCTAGTGAGAGGAAGATTTTCTGAAGTTTGTTCATGAACATGCAAATGGGTTGTGAACCATTTTACGATTCTTAGATTATGTCTTGTGCCCTGAGGATCATAGAACAAGGATTTCTGAAGATTCATCAGATGAAACCCCCTATGGGTTGTAGAACACTTTACGGGCTGTAGAGGGGTGTCGTAGATCACAAGTCTAGTTTTACAACAACAATGTACGAAAGCCGGATTACGAGTCATGGAACGCAATACGACCCATAAAGATGCTCGTGAGACATGCTGACCCAGTTATTCTATTTTGGTTAGGACTCGTATTTTAAATATTATAAATAGGCTTTTAGGTTATTTTTCATAAAGTTTGCAGGGAGTTGGATAATTTGAGAGAAAAATAGTGAGATTGAGTAGAGAAAACATTGAAGAGTTTTGAGAAACACTTGTACTTTGATTTGATCTTATAATCTAGTGATTCTCATTGAAGTTTGGATTTGCTTGTGTTTAATTCAATTGTGTAAGTGCTCTATTATATTATTCAAATTCATAAGTATTACATTTACACAAATCATGAGTAGCAAAATCCACATCTAGGGTTGTGGGAACCATGAAGAACTAACAAGGTAAAATTGGATAACTCATAATTCTTGGAAAGTGTGCATGCATGTAAATTAACTCTCTTCGTTTTGTATGTTTTCTGATGGTGTCCAACATTAGAACATGCCTAGTGTTACTGACTGGACCAAGTTAGTAATGAATAGGAAAAGATATTAATTAATAGAATTCAACTGATGTGTTCTCATCTAATCAACTGATTAGTTGTACTGGTTTAATATGTAAGGATTAGTAATGCATATTGCGGAGATGGGCCAAGTCACTTAGTGTAATTAGCCTCTCGCCTAGACCAAAGAGTATGGTGAACTTACTACCGTTCTGCATGCTATACACTTGAAAAGAATTAGGTTATCTAGTGATACTGAGTTAGGGAATCATGGGGAACACAATACCCTAGTTTCTCTCCATATTGGTTAAACTCTTGTGTTATTTAGGTTTACTTTTTTAGTTGTTATTATAAACCCGCTTCTCCCCCCCCCCCCCCCCCCACCTCAATTCTGATGCCCCCCCTCCACCGAGAATGGGCTCTTCCAGTTCCCAAGGCTCCCCCGTGGCTTT
>JAPFFP010087682.1:0-21382 GCA_026153255.1 Solanum medicagineum
ATATTAAAAGTGATTTTTAAGTTGCGCTATTACAGTAATCTCTTTAGAAAAGTCATAACCCTTTGAAAAAAGTTACAACCCTTCGAAAAAGTCACAACCATTCGGAAAAGTAATAACCCTTCAAAAAAGACACAACTCTTTGAAAAAGTCACAACTTTTGAAAAAAGCACTACTCCTTCAAAAAGTCACAATCCTTCAATGTGAAATATTATCTGCTTTCAATATAATATAACATAACTAAATAAATATAATATAAAATATAAAAAGTACATTAAATTGATAATTTGAGGGTATTATAGTAATTTAACAATCAAGCTAGGGAGTTCAATCACTATTGACAACCCAATTACACCAAGAAATAATGTTATAATCCAAAAATATTGTTGCAGATAACTATAACTTTAGCAATATTACATTATACATTAAATAGAAGCTCTTGAGGTAAATTGATAATGATAAATTTTATATATATAGAAAGAAAACTTTAGAGTATTTTATTAGTTTTAATATTAAAATTTATAAGTTTAATTAGATTACTTATGCCCGTGCTAAGCTCGGGCTAATTACCTAGTTTATAAGAAAAAAATATTAATTTGACTATCAACCCTACGTGGCTAACAAAATCCGCATTGTTTCCTTCTTTGTTACCTTTAAAAAAAAAAGAACTCCATAAAATTTAACATCATTTTCTCTATTTGCTCGTTCCTAAAATATTATTCCACTGACTTAATAAAATTTTATATTTTAAGCAACACGATATAGTAAATTCTGTTTTTTAAGTAGAGACAATAGTGTTAAATTTCCTTAAAAAAAAAATTGGAGCTAACAAAGAAAACAACAATGGTGGATTTTGTAAGACTGTGAAGTCCACAACTAAATTTCTCACTTTTGGGGGGATAACATCTATGAGGTTTATGGTAAATGACCAAAATGAATACATTTTGTTGTACATCAAAGAACATTTGAATTAAATGAAATATATTAAGGACTAAAATGAACACATGTGTCATACATTAAAGACCCTTTCAATCAAGTGAAATATATTTAATTAGGAAATAAAGCATTCCTAAGGACGATTTTGGTCATTTTCTCAATATACTCATTCTTTTAATTAAACTTTGGCCATGAGCCTTTAGTGAAGAGCAAAAAAATAAATCCGTAATTACATGAGGCCAGGATCAGGGTTGGATAAGCCAACCCATATCCCTCTTACATATGTCCTAAACCCTGTCAGGTGCCTTTCCACTTTCCTTTTTACGTCTCTTTGACTACTCCAGAACCTTTGATGTATCTTGTTGCCCTGTGCAATTGTCAGTTCCTCCATGCTTGCTTATGGGTGATTAATCATCCTTGTGGAAACTATATTCTTGCAATGATGCTTAGAAATTTGTACTGCAGGTACATGCTTCTCCTCTATCTATTTTTTCTATGAGCCTTGATCTTGACTTGCCTTTGTCATCGTAGTGAAACCACCATTCAACTAAGGTGCCTACCGCTGCATCCTATGAAGTATCCTCTGGGTAAACGATTCCTCATCTCCCCCTACTCGTCCTTTTACCATGTCCACTAGCCTAACCGTCCTTTGTTTACTTGACCAGATGTTGGAGCGGAGATGACCCTGTGATAGTTTGTCAGACTCCATCTTGGACCCCCATGGATGTAAAGTACTTTAGTTCTCATGTGTCTACCAGCACTTCTTTTGGTGGAGATTGTTTTGTAAGCTGATAAGTGAAAATAGAAGTAGAAAGTAACTTTAACATCTGTGGTTAGTTGTATGTATATAATAGCCCCTATCATTGGTTTTTACAACTCCATTAGTCTTCTTAGGATCTAATTGGCCTTGTTTTGATCCGCAAGTTAACTGTTTGGGCCTTGTCAACTTTGATGATCCCTTGCATGCTATGGTAAATTCTGTAAATTTATGATATTGTATGAACCCTTCCTACTCAATTGCAAAATTTGCAAGACTATTTGCCAGTATATTTGCCTCTCTATAGATGTGCTTGATTTCCACTTGTATGCTATCCACGTGTGTTCTTATTTCTTCTATATGCTCAATGATTGCC
The DNA here is from genome assembly GCA_026153255.1 of Solanum medicagineum. Lineage (NCBI taxonomy): Eukaryota > Viridiplantae > Streptophyta > Magnoliopsida > Solanales > Solanaceae > Solanum > Solanum medicagineum. The sequence goes on from JAPFFP010087682.1 coordinate 2,067, forward strand.
AAAAGACATCTCTATTCCCCTTCTACTATCTTTTGGAGACCGAGGGATTTTGTATCTATCATCATGTCATTAAGCCCCCTGTCCCTACAGTTACTTAATCATTTCAGAACAATTATCACCTCAGCTTCCATAGTTGTAGAGACGCCAATAGCCCCTGCTTCTGCAAATGTAGGGTCCCCATGTCTATTCCTTAGATAAAAGGCATAAGAGCTAGGCCCTGGGTTGCCCTTGTATGCCCCATCGATATTAGCTTTCAACCATCCTAGTTTGGGAAATTCCCATTTGACCGGAAGATGAAACCGTTAGGGTTTATGCTTTTGCAGACACTGTCACGCCCCGAGCCTACACCCTAGAAGTAACTGGAACTCAGAACCATTGCTGGTCCCAAGTGAACCACTTGGTCTAGCTACTTACTCAACGGAAGAACTTAATGAATGTGGAAAGTCTATAAAAGTAATGAGCTAAAAGCAATAAATGTCTACATAAACTGAAAGTGAACTTTCTCAAGCAATAACTGAAATAAACTAGAACTAGGATACCTGACACATAGTCTATGGAACCTCTACTAAAACTGTCTGAAAGGACTTCTGGGACAGGCCCCAAGTAGCCAGAACTAAAACAAATATTGAAAGAATATAACTACTTCAAGAGCCTCTGACTGAGAAGAGGCCTCATCAATGTCTGGAAATGTCTGTCCCCAGTGAAGCAGCTGCTGAGGGACTATGTCACCTTCATCTACATCATAAAACGACGCAGGTCCTAGGGACGTCAGTACGTGGAATAAACGGTATGTAAGATGGCCAAAACAGTAACTCAAGATAATATAATATCTCTCAAAAGACATAAACATATCTCAGAACGAAGTAACATAATAATAAGTACTTTGTATGCTAAAATTAACATGTTGAAAACTTGTATACAAAACATATCTTGCCTAGCTTGGGGAGTTTCTCTAACCGACAACCACCACTATGAGCTTCGTGGTGATACAGCATCTTGACCATGCTGCCAAAGCCGTCTCGTGCTTTGCCAGGGTAGGGGATGAAGAACTAGGGGAACGGATCCATCCCAAAACAGGGCCATCTCATTGGCTAAAGAGAAATGTACCTTGGTACAATCCTATCCTATGCTAGCTACATAGTTTATGAGTTCAGGTAATTAATTTTACTCTCAGTCATATCGGTGCTCAATACTAATCCCAAAAATGATTTTTATGTAGCTCATAACTTGAAGAATATGAATTCTCAAAATCTAATCTTTCGAGGACTTAGCCCAACCTACTATTTAACTTTCTCATCGGAACTCTTTAGCTTGACTGAAAAGTAGTATCTTTTCAAGTATTTTCAAACATATGAGTTACTCAGCTAAAGTGAAAAAGCAGTTCGAAATAAAATGATTTCTTTAACTCAACTCAAACTATAAGATTTATGGATGTTCATGAAACCCATATAAAATTTATAGAAGATCATCCGTGATTATAAATCTTGATAGCAATACTTTAATTTAATCATAACGAAATCAAGAATCGTAGTACTTATCAAGAATCGTTATACTTATGCACGGAAATTTAATGGACTTCACAGGAATACATGAATTTTGATCTCACTTATACTTGAAAATTCTTGCGTAAAAACTAACATATGATGTCCAAAATATCCATAAAATAGTTTTTGGAGTGGCCTTACATACTTAGGAATTCAAATTCTTGGAGCACTTGAAGAGATTCCTGAGCCCTAACTAGTTTTCTTGATTTTACTCTTTAGTTTCTTGAGAGGTTTTTAAACTATAAGGGTGAACTTATGCTTTTTTATGATTAAATCACATGAAAAATAAATACTTAAGGTCTAAGGTGGGTGGGAAAGGTCGAAACTACCCTTCCTAACAAAAAAGAAAAAATTCAGCAGGAATTTGTATAGGTGTGCATCGCACACCTGTGTATTTTTCCTATTTTTCGCGAATTTTAGTTTTCCATCGAAATCACAGAAAAATACAAGTGGGAATCGCGTCCCTGACCTGACACTAAAAGGGCGTAGAAATCCCACTATTTTGGAATTTTTCAGAAAAAAATCGATTTGACTCGGTTGCGTTAAATCGAGTCAAGATCATTTTCCAACTCATTTTTTCGCACTGATCATAAATCCGATCATTGGATTTGCCAACGGAGTATGGAAAGATATGTGCATGGTCAATTCTAGGGATATTTTGATCTTTTCACGAGGGTGTCACAGTATCTCCCCCTTGGGATTATTCGTCCTCGAATGATAACAATATGAAGAATTTAGCTCAAGACAACAATGTTACTACACTTTAAACAAACATAAGTTTTCGAGATCAAGTATGTAAGTTTACCTTCAAGGTACTCATTTTGTCCAATGAACAAGTGTGGATACTTGGCCTTCATGGCTTCTTTTGCTTCCCATGTGGCTTCTTCCACAAATTGGTTTCTCCATAACACTTTCATCGAAGCTATCTCTTTGGTCCTCAACTTGCTAACTTATCGGTCTAATATCTGCATCGGGATCTCTTCATATGACAAGTTATCTTTAAATCCCACACTTTCAACAGGAACAACTAGAGAGGGATCTCCCAAGCATTTCTTAAGCATAGAAATATGAAATACTGGGTGTATAGCGCTCAACTCTGTTGGTAACTCCAACTCGTAAGCTACACCAATAACCCTTCTCAAAATCTAATATGGGTCGATATATCATGGACTGAGCTTCCCCTTTTTGCAAAATCTCACAACTCCTTTCATTGGTGATACTTTCTGGTACACCCAATCACCTACTTCAAATTCCAGATCTCTCCTCCTAACATTTGTGTATGACTTTTGCTGACTCTAGGCTATCTTTAGCCTTTCTTGGATGACCTTCACATTCTCCATAGCTTGATGAACTAGATCAGGTCCTATCAAACTAGCCTCACGATCTTCAAACCACCTAATAGGTAATCTACACCTTCTCCCATAAAGAGCTTCATACAGTGTCATCTGTATGCTAGCCTGGAAACTATTATTATAAGAGAACTCAATCAAGAGAAAATGATCATCCCAGTTACCTTTAAAGTCTATCACGCACTCCCTCAACATATCTTATAGGGTCTATATAGTTCGCTCTGCTTGCCCATCTGTCTGCGGATGGAAAGTTGTACTAAGATTCACCTTCGAACCAAGCCCCTTCTGATAGGACTTCCAAAACTGTGTTGTGAACTGAGCTCCTCTGTCTGAAATAATGGATATAGGGACCCCGTACAACCTAAGAATCTTCTTAAAATAAAGTCTAGCATAATCCCCAACTGTATCAGTCATCTTGATAGGTAGAAAGTGAGCTGACTTGGTCATTCTATCTACTATGACTCATATCAAATCGTGCTGTCTACGGGATCGAGGTAAGCATGTTACGAAGTCCATGTTAATCATCTCCCATTTCCATTCTGGGATCTCTTTGTTCTGAGCTACACCACAAGGCCTTCGATGCTCTACCTTAACTTGCTAGCAATTCAGGCATCTAGACACGAACTCTGCAATGTCCCTCTTCATGCCACTCCACCAATAGACTTCTCACAGATCTCTATACATCTTTGTGACACCAAGGTGAATAGAGTACCTGGCGTTATGAGTTTTAGCCAAGATCCTGTCTCTAGGACTGTCGACACTTAGCACACACAACCTAAATTGATACCTCAAGACTCTATCTTCCTCTTTGGCAAACACCAATACCTTCTGTTTCTGAACATCGTCTTTCAACTGGAGGAGCATAGGGTTCTTGTCTTGCTTTTCTTCACCTCCACCACTAAGGACGACTCAGCCCCATTTTTGACAATGGCACCACCTTCACCGGAATCTTCAATTTGCTCCCCAAACGGGCTAGTCTATGCACTTCTTTATCTAACTCTTTCTTTTTATCTTCTATGTGAGCAGTGCTTCCCATGGTTGACCTGCTAAGAGCATCAGCAACTACATTAGCTTTACCTAGGTGATAGAAGATGCTCATGTCATAGTCCTTTAGTAGCTCCAACCACCTTCTCTGCCTCAAATTCAACTCCTTCTGAATGAATACATATTAGAAGCTCTTGTGGTCCGTGAATAATCCACGTGCCCACGATATAGATAGTGTCTCCAGATCTTCAGAGTAAACACCACCACAGCGAGCTTAAGATCATGAGTTGCGTAATTCTTTTCATAAATCTTAAGCTGTCTAGAGGCATATGCTATCGCCTTGCCTCTCTGCATCAATACACAACCCAAGCCAATTCTGGAAGCATCACAATATACTACAAAGTCATCGGTTCCCTCCGGTTAGGATAAGACTGGGGCTGTGGTCAGCCTAGTTTTCAACTCTTGGAAACTCTTCTCATAAGCTTCTGGCCATTCAAACTTAGTCTTCTTCTGAGTCAGCTTAGTCAAGGGAGCTGAGATAGAAGAAAACCCCTTACAAACCATCGGTAGTAACCTGCCAAGCCCAAGAAACTCCTTATCTCTATGGGTGTTATGGGCCTTGGCCAGTTCTTTACTGTCTCAATCTTTTGGGAATCAACTTGGATACCTTCCCCAGACACAATATGCCCCAAAAATTCCATAGATGCCAACCAAAACTCACACTTAGAAAATTTGGCATATAGTCGTTGATCCAAGGGTCTGAAAGATAATTCTAAGATGGTCTGCATGCTTCTCCTTGCTACTAGAGTAGATTAAGATATCATCTATAAACATAATAACAAACATGTCTAGGTACAACCTCAACACCCTGTTCATAAGATCCATGAAAACCGATGGTGCATTTGTCAGCCCGAAAGACATGACCAAAAACTCATAATGACCATAGCGGGTTCTGAAAGCTATCTTAGGAGTCTCCCTTTCTATAAACTTAAGCTAATGATATCCAGATCTGAGGTCTATCTTGGAGAAACAAGTAGCACCCTGAAGTTGGTTGAATAATTTCTCAATCCTGGGAAGAGGACACTTGTTCTTTATGGTGACTTTATTCAGTTGATGGTAATCTATGCACATTCAAAGAGAACCATCCTTCTTATGCACAAAGAGAACTAGGGCACCCCAAGGTGAGATGTTTGGTCTAATGAAACCTTTATCTAAGAGATCTTTCATCTGCAACTCTAACTCTTTTAGCTACGAAGGAGCCATACAATATGGAGGAACGGATATGGGCTAAGTATCTGAAAGAGTATCTATCCTATAGTCTATCTCCCTATCAGGAGGGACCTCGGGAAGATCCTCAGGAAAAACTTTTGGGAACTCATTCACAACTTGGACAAACTGAAGAGATGGTGCCTCGACACGAGAATCTTAAACTCTGACTAGGTGGTATTTGTACCCTTTAGAAATTAACTTTATGGCTTTGAGATATGAGACAAACTGACGCTTAGGAAAAACTAAGCTACCCCTCCACTCTAAGACTAGTTTGTTAGGAAACTAGAACTTGACTACTCTGGTTCTGCAATCTATGCAGGCATACCCAGCATGAAGCCAATCCATGCCTAGGATGACATCAAAATCGACCATGTCTAACTCCACCAAATCAGCTACAATAGTCATGATGAACTGAGATTGGACATCCCCTATATATTCTTTGGGCTAGAATAGGCTCTCCAGTAGGAGGGGAAACACTGAAAGGCTCAAGAAGACATTCTGGTTTGATCCCAAACTTCATGGCTACATATCAGGTTACAAATGACAATTGTTCCTATGTCTAATAATGCATAGATATCATAAGTAAGGATTTTGAGCATACCCATAACCACATCTGGTGAGTTCTCCTGCTCATGTTTGGTGCCCATGGCATACAAGCGGTTTGTGCCCCCGCTTGCTCCTGCTACAGGGCCCCTGTGAGGTGGCTTACCTTGTGGTGCTGAAGAAAATGATTGTGATCTATTATCTCTCATATTCTGCTTTCCCATAGGATAATCCTTCAAGAAGTTCCCTACCTGACCACATTTGAAATAACCATTTGGTTCCCATGAGGCACTCTTGAGATGGGACCTACCACACTTACCATAAGTATGATAACGGTTCGATCCTTGAGATATACTACCCTGCGAATAGCTGCTCGAAACATGCGATGCTGTGATCCCGACTCATTCCTGACTCTCGGTGTAGGTGCACTAGTGGATGAAGGTGCTTGTCTTGCCGTCTTAGGCTGAAAGGATGAGTGATTTCCACCTCCAGTCCCCCTCTCACCTGTCTCCTGGCCTGATGTCTTGGCCCTCTTGCTCCTAAACTCTTCCCTATCTTGCATTTCTCCTCCTCTACCTGTTGCACATAAGTCATCAAGCGGGTTATATCCATATCCCCAATCAGCATCGTATTCCTTCCCTCTCTCTTATTCATTTGAGAGAGCCTGACATAAAAAGATCCATCCTAGTATGCATGTTTACCACCATAGCTAGAGCATAACAGGACAGCTGAGTGAATTTGAGGCTATACTCCCGTACACTCATCTTCTCTTGCTTCAGGTTCAGAAATTCCCTCACCTTCGCCTGCCTCAACTCTCTAGAAAGTATTGTCCCAGAAAGGCCTCCTCAAACACTGCCCAACTAATGGATGGCACCCTATTTGCCCTGCTTCCTTTCCACTGATCAATCTAGAGTCTAGCTACTCCCTTGTGCTGGTAGGCAGCCAACTCAACCCGTTCAGCATCACATATATGCATAACCTGGAACACTTTCTGGAGCTCCACAATAAAATTCTCAGGATCCTCCTTCACATTAGACCTCGTGAATTCTGGTGGGTTTATCCTCACAAACTCATGAACTCTGGCGGTATCCAACCCGTCATTCCTACCATCTCCCTGTCGACTTCCCTGAGTAGTGACCGCCTGGGCCAAGGTCTGGATGGCCTGGCGGAGTTTAGCATTGGACATGTCTGCTTGCTGCTGCTGATCAACAATCACTAGTGGACCTCTAGGTCCCTCAAAAATTGGGTTGGCTGGTTTGCATTTCTCCTGGCTGGGGGCCCTTTGCCCCGTGCTGGTCTATTAGCTCTGTGTGGAAGCATGATTTGAAAAACACGGCGTGAACGCACGAGTTAGGGGGGACTCAATAGAGATATGCTCTGAAGCACGAGTCAAAGAATAACAATTAATGGTGACACTTCCTAATGCCCTGTAGCCTCCCATTATAGATGTGGCATGCTTCACACCCATAATATGGGCTCTACTAGACACGGTTCCATAGACTCCCTAGGACACTTGAACCTTGCTCTGTTACCAAGTTTGTCACACTCCGAGCCTACACCCTAGACATAACTAGCACTTAGAACCATTGCTGGTCCCAAGCAAATCACTTGGCCTAGCTACTTACTTAGCAGAAGACTTAAATGAACGTGGAAAGGCTATAAAAGTAACTACCTAAAAGTAATAAATGTTTGCATAAACTGAAAGTGAAGGTTCTCAAGTAATAACTGAAATAAACCAGAACTAGGATACTTGACGCATAGTCTATGGAACCTCTACTAAAACTGTTTGAAAGGACTACAGGGATAGGTCCCAAGTTTTCAGAACTGAAAGAAATACTGAAAGAACATAACTACTTCAAGATCCTTTGACTGAGAACAGGCCTCACCAATGTCTGGAAAATGTTTGTCCTCAACAAAATGGCTGCTGAGGGACTTTTCTTTCACCTGCGTCTGCATTATAAAATGATGCAGGTCCTAAGGACATCAATGGGTGGAATGTATGCTATGTAAGATGGCCAAAACAGTAACTCAAAATAATATAATATTTCTCAAAAGACATAAACATATCTCAGAATAAAGTAACATAATAATAAGTACTCTGTATGCTGAAATTAACATGCTGAAAACTTGTATACAAAACATATCTTGCTTAGCTTGGGGAGTTTCTCTAACCAACAACCACCATTATGAGCTTCGTGGTGTTACAACATCTTGCCCATGCTGCCAGAGCTGTCTCATACTTTGCCAGGGTAGGGGATGAAGAACTAAGGGAACGGATCCATCCCAAAACAGGGCCATCTCAGTGGCTAAAGAGGATTGTACCTTGGTACAATCCTATCTTATGCTGGCTACATAGTTTATGAGTTCAAGTAATTAATTCTACTCTCACTCATATTGGTGCTCAATACTACTCCAAAAATGATTTTTATATAACTCATAACTTGAAGAATATGAATTTTCAAAATATGATCTTTCGGGGACTTAGCCCAACTTACTATTTAACTTTCTTATCTGAACTCTTTAGTTTGACTGAAAACTAGTATCTTTTCAAATATTTTCAAACATATGAGTTACTCAGCTAAAGTGCAAAAGCAGTTCGAAATAAAATGATTTCTTTAACTCAACTCAAGCTATAAGCTTTATGGCTGTTCATAAAACCCTTATAAAATTTACAGATGATCATCCATGATTATAAATCTTAATAGCAATACTTTAATTTAATCATAACGAAATCAAGAATCATAATACTTATCAAGAATCTATACGTATGCACGGAACTTTAATGGACTTCACGGGAATACATGAATTTTGATCTCACTTATACTTGAAAATTCTTGGGTAAAAACTAATGTATGATTTCCAAAATATCCATGGAATAGTTTTTGGAGTGGCCTTACATACTTGGGAATTCAAATTTTTGGAGGACTTAAAGAGATTCCTGAGCCCTAACTAGCTTTTTTGTATTTTACGCTTGAGTTTCTTGAAAGGTTTTTAAACTATGTGGGTGAACTTAGGCGTTTTTATGATTTAATTGCTTGAAAACTAAATACTTAAGGTCTAACTAGGGTGGGAAAGGTCAAAACTACCCTTCCTAACTAAAAAGAAAAAATTCAGCAGGAATTTGTACAGGTGCGCATCGCGCACCTGTGTATTCCTCCTGTTTTTCATGAATTTTAGTTTTCCGTCAAAATCACAAAAGAATACAAATGGGAATCTGCATCCCTGACGTGTCATGGAAGGGGCGTGGAAAGCTCACTATTTTGAAAGTTTTTGGAAGAAAAGTTAATTTGACACGGTTGTGCTAAAATTGAGTTCAGACCATTTTCCAACTCAATTTTTGCACTGATCACAAATGCGGTCTCGGATTTGCCAATTGAGCATGGGAAGACACGTTACGTGCATGGTCAATTCTAGGGGTATATTGATCTTTTTATGGAGGTGTCACAGACACCTAATAATTCCCCTCCAGTTTCTTGGAGTAGGAATTTTCGGATGTTTCACTCTAATTAAATAGTGTATCAATTGATGACATTGATACATCATTGAGTTAAATGAAATATCCTTCTCATATCTTCTTACATTCCTCCTTTTCCATAGAATCCACATAAAAAAACATAGGAATAACTTTCAATACTGTTTGTAGCTTCCTAGAAAAGTGGTCTTGCCTCCACCATTTAGTAATTTGTTGTTGCAAATGTGAGCCTTCTATCCTTATCCCTGCACAAGAAGCAAGCTCCCTCAAAGCTTTAAGGCAATGGGGGCTGTTAGATAAAGATGGTCATGGACTGTTCCTCCACCACTATCACAAAAATAGCACCTGGAGGCCAGTGAGACCCTCATTCTCTTCAAATTATCTTTTATATCCATTCTGTTCTTACACACTCTCCACTGGAAAAAGCTTATCTTAAATGGGATCCCTTTAACCCAGATATTCTCTAACCACCAGACAGATTCTTTCCTTCTTAGCACAATCTCAAAGGATGATTTTGTGGATAATCGTCTATTGGGCATAGGCATCCACCATGCAATATCCCTCTGATCATGCTGAAACAAGGGGTTTACTTTTGTGGTTATGTGCTCCACTATCTCTTCCTCCAGTATATCTCTCAGTTTCTCCAGGTTCCACCTTCCCCCTAGCATAAACTCTAAGACTTCCACCTCCTTCTCCCTAGGCTGATCAATCAGAAAGTAAAGTGGACTAAGTTTGGTCCAATTATCAAACCTGAAGCTCACTTCACCCCTTTTAGGCTGCCACCAAATTTCCTGTTCAATTTCATCTCTCAGATCAATCATTCTTTTCCAGATAAAGGAACCTTTCTACTGACTGCAATGCAAGGATGGAGTTTCTGCAATACTTATTCCACAAATAGGTGCTCCGCAATGAATCCACAGAGTTTCTAAATTTCCACCAGAGTTTAGTAAAGGGAGCTTTAGATATATCATGTAGGGATTTGAATCCAACACCTCCTTCCCTAAGAGGGTAGCATAGATTATCCCATCTCACCCAATGTTTACCCTTTTCTCCCCTAACCTTACTCCAGGAAAAGGTTGCAAACATCTTGTGAATCTGCTCCAGCACCTTTTTATAAGGATTCATGAAAGGGAGAAGGTATATAGGCAGTGAAGCTAAAACATGATTAATAAAGATTTGTTTACCTTCATAGGATAAAGTTTGTTTTGCCACATCCTGACCCTCTTAACAATCTTCCTCAGCAGTTCTTCAAAATAGGCAGCCTTCCTTCTTCAATAAAACATTGGACATCCCAAGTAGTTGAAAGGAAAATTCCCAATTCTGATTCCTAGCAGCTTCCTCAGCTTATAAGTAACAACAATTGGGTTTCTATGATGAACATAGAAATAGTTTTTGTTCTTGTTTACCATATGTCCAGAAGCCTTTTCATATATACTAATAGCCTTCATTATCTGGATGGCAGAGTATTCATCCCCATATCTAAATAGAATAGTATCATCTGTATAAGCCAGGTGATTAATCTTGGGACTCAATTTGGGAAGCCTATACCCAATGTACTTGTTGTTTAAATAGTTTATTTAGATTCCTTGTCAACACTTCAACAGCTATAATGAAGAGTAATCGGAAGAGGGGGTCTCCCTATTTTACACCTCTAGTTGACTGGAAGAACTTATAGGCTTGTCCATTAACCAAGACAGTGTACCAAATAGGAGCCCCCCACACCATATCAATCAACAATTCGGAGAAACCAAACTTCCTAAGTACCTTTATCAAGAACACTTAGGACACTCTGTCATAGGACTTAGCCATGTCCAATTTTACCACCACATTGTGGTGTTTATTTCTCTTCTTGATATCCCTGATGACTTCCTGAGCCAAAAGAATTTTCTCATCTATGTTCCTCCCTTTAACAAATCCTTATTGATTCTTGGATATGATTTTAGGGATCACTCTGGACATTCTTTCATGAACCAACCTAAAGCAAACTTGTTAATGAAGTTGCACAGATTAATAGGTCGCAAGTCCTCTAAATGTCTCACCTTCTCTTTTTTTGGGATCAATACCAGATTGGTATGGGTGATATACCAAGGTAGCTGGGACCCACAACAAAGACTCTTAGAATTTTTTTCCATCTCTCTCACAAAATCCCAGCAGTGCTGGTTAACTCTGCCTGTAAAGCCATCCAGATTCCCTAACCTATCCATATTCATCTCAAAAACCACTTTCTCAATATCCTCCCTAGTAACATTGCTTATCACTGTCAGTTAGCAGCTTAGGAATATAGTTTAGGATCTCATCATCTACACTAATGCCTTCATTTTCAAACTGCATTGGAAAAAACTTTACTGCTTCTGCCCCAATGTTTTCCCAGTGTTAAATGCATGATGAATATGGAAACCCCTTATCATGTTCATAGCATGTGCATGGTTATATATATTGGTTCTCCTAAGCCTTGTCGACAGTGCGTGCCAGTACGCCTTAATGGGACTTTAGGCGTGACAGAAACTTAGAGCTTGATGTGAATCCTTGAATCCCAAAATTAAGCTTGGAATCTTTGAATTTGGAATGAGATATTTGGTTGAGTCTTGGAGAGGTTTTTCAGAGGATTTTAAATGATATAGAGTTGAAAAATGGTTAAGTATGAGAGATTTCACATTTAAATAGGCATGGGGCTATGACTCCAATACCCTTGGCCCAAACAGAAAAATTAAGGAAAATGTTGCACTGGTCTGCTTCTGGTCCGCAACACAGACCAATCGCAGAGGAAGTTTTTGTGCTGATCCGCGTCCAGTCCACGTCGTGGCCTAGTCACGGACACATACTGAAAATTGAAAATTAGCAAAATTTATTTTTTGCTATGGGTCTTCTAAAATCATGATTATACCCATTTCCCACTCAATTTTTCCCCTTATCAAGAATACAAAGTTGGCTTTACGATATCACACATGAATTTTGAGATATATGAAAATTATGATAATGGGCATTCTGAAGTACTTTTTGGGCCATTTCAATATCTCCCCCTTGGGAACATTCATCCCCAAATGTCAAAGAAACATGCATAAGAGAAGTAATTATGAAGATTTTAGCCCCCTACATGAATGCAGCAAATGCATTTAAACACCACTTTCGAATATCTCAACATGAATGTTAAAAATCACCATAAACGTGTCAACATGAACATGAATGCATGCAAAATGACATGAGGACTGAAACGTAAGACTTGAAATCATAGATAGGACTTAATTTACTATATTAATCTTGAATAGAATGAAAAAGGTATGGATATCGCTTCTTTATATCTGCTTCGGCTCCCCAAGTGACCCTTTCGACTTGTTGATTCCTCCAAAGAACCTTGATGAGAGCTACATCCTTGTCTCTCAACCTCTTCACTGTTTATCTAAAATCTCCACCAAGACCTTCTCATAGGAAAAATTATCTCCCACAACACCCACAACCTCTAAGGGCATTATAGCACTTGGATCACCAACACTTCTCCTCAACCTAGACATATGGAAGACCGGATGAATCATATTCATATCCATAGGCAACTCCAATTCATAGGCAATCTTACCAATTCTCCTCAAAACTCTATAAGGACCCACAAATCTTTGGCTCAATTTACCTGCCTTACCAAATCAAACCACATCCTTCATGGGTGAAACCTTCAAGTAAACCCAATCACCAACCTTAAACTCAAGATCTTTTCTTTTCATATAGTAATATGACTTTTGCCCACTTCGAGCCATCTTTAATCTTTCCTCTTATCAACCTCACCTTCTCCAAATCTTCCATAACCAAATCCGATGCAATCAAAGCCATCTCACACATCTCACCGTGGTACCTTCCCATAGTCTCTATCCATTCTCATGGAATAGGAAGGAACAGAATAGGATGATTCTTGAGCCTCTATCAAACTCAACTCTCAAGTCATCAATATTAGGCACACATAGTCTACCTTGGTACCTAAGAGTACCATCTCCCCCTTGGGAGAAAACTCCATTGTAACATGTCTCCGGCAGCTGATTACAAGACCCCGACTACTAGCAGTAGAAGACACTACAAGTCATAGAGAGCTTTCAAGGAGTGTGCCAACCAGTTTTCCAAATTTTTTAAGGTTTTGTTCTTAATTATCATAAATAGGTTTTTTAGGTTATTTTTTCGGAAAGTACCACCAGTTAATGTAAGTTTTTAGTAGTTTAAAGTTTTGTGTTCATAGAACTCAATATTCCAAGAGAGAAAATTGTGAGAGAGTCTTTGAAACACTTGTGCTTTGATTCAATCTTCAAGCTTGTGATATTCGTTGACATTGGATTTTCTTGATCATAATTCAATTGTGTAAGTGTTTAGTTATGTCTTCTCAATTTATAATCTCCTGATCTACACATAGCATGAGTAGCTAAATCCACAACTAGGTTTGTGGGAACCATGAAGAACTAACAAAGTAAAACCGAATACTTCACAATTCTTGGAAGGTGTATATGCATGTATTAACTAACTCTCTATATTTTGCATGTTCTCTAGTAGTGTCCAACATTAGAATTCACCTAGTGTTACTGACTGGACCAAGGTAGTAATAAATAGGAAAAGAGATTAATTAGCCGGATTTAATTGATGTGTTCTCTTCTAATCAACCAAACTGGGCCAAGGGGAGGTTTTACTTGTCACTATGGAGATGGTCTAAGTCACATAGTAAAATTTGTCATTCGCCTTTGGCTAAAGGGATTGGTGAACTTAAATTACCATCCTACATGCTATACACTAGACAAGAATCAGGTTATCCAGATATACTGAGTTGGGGAATCATGGGGAATACAATACCCTCATTGCTCTCTATTATTGATTTTTCTCTTGTGATAGTTAGTTAGTTCATTTTCACATTGATTATGTCAACCCCCCCTTTTGTGGAATTGAGTCTGTTAACTACTTAGGTTGCAGATTGGTAAATTTGTCTTGAGTCTGCATATTCCTTGTGGGTTTGAGCCTAACCTTGGTTAGGTTCTATTTCTTGACTACGACCACTTTATCCTCTAAAAAGGAGGTGTAACTTGGGCGACATTAAGATTTTGGCGCCGTTGTCGACGAATACGGCTAGACTTAGTAAATTCATTAGCAATTCGAGTGTTAATCCTTAGTTCCCTTTATTTTACTTTTGTTTTGTTCATTGCAAGGCGTATGAGTAATGTATGTCCTACACTCGAAGTCAAGGCAAGCCCTTAACTCCATTTGATCCAGAGATCCACTGAACTACAAGAAGAATGGCCCAAGAAAGTTCCAATAATGCGGTCAATGTAGCCCTGAATCAGAATAATAATGATGATGAGACAAATGAGAACCCACCTCCTTTGGAGGACATTTCACAACCTCGGGTGTTCAACGCCAATGCTTATAGTGGAATCAGTACAGGTTGAACCTTATGGCTATGGATGTGACCGGAGCTATTACATTGCCACCATCATTGGCAAACACAAAGTTCACAGTCTTTAGTGGGTTACTTCAGATGCTGTAGAACCGTAGGCTATTTGTGGGCTTACGATCGAAGGATCCACATAGTCACTTGCACAATGTGGCATTTTTTTTTACAAAAGTGTGATGGGGACACAAAAGATGTCTATGGATACTGTGGGACTTTGTTTCTTCCCATCGTCTTTTAAAGGAGATGTTGCGTTGTGATTATCTGAGCTCCCATAAGGCTCGATCACCAGTTGGATAGGATTGCATAGGGCTTTCCTAGCAAGGTGCTTCATTAATCCAAACAGGCTTAAAGTGGAAGCCCAAATCTACTGTTTTAAGAAATTCCCTGGTGATTCAATCCTTACTACATGGGAGTGGTTTAATAGATGCTTGAGGAGTGCATAGGACCGCGAGATCCCAGGGAATGTCTTGGTAGAGAATTTCCATCAAGCTCTAGATTCTAATAGTCAAGCATGTGCTATACCCTCTTGGAGGTCTGCTCATGGAACAACCATTTGCAGAATTTTCTGAGCTATTAAACGTGGTACCTAAATTGAACCATGTATGGGAGCTCATGAATAGACATCCAACAGATCATGCAAGCACTGTTAAGATGAGTTCTGACCAAGCAAAAATAAATGCAGATTTCCTTAGTATGCTTACTCAGAACAGAGCTAATCTGGAGATGTTAATGCAGCAGACACAAGAATTAATAAAGCCAGGAGACATTTAAGAAAGCCATCATATGAAGCATAGGGGTCGGAAGTATAACAAGAGGAATAAGCACTATTTACCCCCACATAATCATGATATGGGAGATCGAGGAGATGCTTAACCAATTGCTAAGAAGGGCGGACGCACAAGATGAGACTTTGAGGGGGATCAAGTCAAACATTGCGAAGATAAACATTAAAGTTGACCAATACTCTATGGTAATTCATCAGCTCAATCGTCAGTTCAGAATGGTGTCAATGCAACTAAATCAGATTCAAAGAGGCATGATAGCAACCGTTAATACTTTAGAGTGACAGACTACTGATAAGCGCCAAAGTGAGGCAACGTTTAAGGGAGCGCCAAAGCTTGAAGAAGTTTAAGTACTCAAGTCATCTATGTTATGCTGCGATAATAAATTAGGCACTGCTTGGGAGGCAACCCAAGGTGGACCTTATCGGTTAGGCGCCCACGTATGTGTTTTTGACCCCTTATGTTCTATTTTTACTTAATTTTATGCATTAGGGACAATGCATATCTTTTTGATGGGGTGTGGGAAATTATGGGCCTTAGTGAAGTCTGAGTAGCTTATGGTCCATAACTACCCCAATTTTTGATCCCGGGTTTTTTCACCTGTGTCTTTTTCACTGTGGATACTTATTTTCTGTTGAACCAGCATGTTTAAGATGTTTAGATAATATTCATAGCATATAGTACCAATACTTGTGGAATAAAGCATGTTTTTTGTGTTTTGTTTAAAAATGATACCCACCTAAAATTTTGATTAGTAGTTATATAGTAACTATGCATGCTTAGGTGTCTGACAATATTTGTTTAGATGAGTGAGAGAAAATTGAGATAAGAAGCATGATCTGTGAGTCTTTTGTTGATACTATATATGGTGCCATGAGAGTGTGAGCTTTATTTGCTAAATTCATGTATTTTGTTCAAATTCAGAACTTTCGCTATTACTCTAAGTTAGATTGTAGATTAATTGGATTATGAAAGGATCTTATGACATTGTTCTTAAATAGTCCACTTCAGCCTAACAATAACCAACTAAATTGATGATATATCCCTTGTTCCAAATATTAGAGCCTAACATGTACCTATTTTTTGAAAACACTTGATTGACCTAGCCTTGTCAAGTGAAAAATCCTGAAATTGGCCCTGGACTTTCCTTGAACATTATGTACCCTGACTGAGGCAAAAAGCCTAAGTTGAGGGTGGCTACCAAAAATGGCCCTAGTTTAGATGATGGATATTGTGCACCTTAACAAGGCTAAAAGCCAAAGTTGAGGGTGGATAGTATAAGGGTAAAGCACAAAATAAGGGGGTAAGTTAGGAGTAAGAAGAAAAAGGAGAAAAATCATGTACTAGGTGTAAGAAAAATGAAAGATACCTTAGATGTGAGCTAAGAAGCAAAATGAAGTATGAAAATAAAATAAAAATTTGTAAAATGAAAAGAAAGCACCAAGCAAAGTTTTAATAAGGAAAAAGGGAGAATAAGGTAAAAATAGCTAAGTTGGTGGGGCAAAAGTGTAGAAAAATACAGTTTCAAGGAGGACCTTTAGTCACTATTTTCCTAAAAATATCATACCAAAGCCCCCTGAGCCTACGTTATAAGTCAGAAAAGTCCTAAAGTGATCCTAGTCTAATTATTTGAATGTCTGATCATCAGTATAGGGTCAAGCCTATGGTATTAGTCATCATGCATGATATCATTTTTGAGAGTGAGTGTTTTTGCACAGTCCCAAATATTTAAACATGAAACCATCATCGAGTGTCAAAAACGGGACTTATTTCTGTGAGGGAAATTGCATTGCATTATTAGCATTTGACTTGTTCAGTGAATGTGGACTGTTGATAATCCCTTGCTTCTCAAAGTTGTGTTATCACATGCAACTGTTTGCATTGTTTTGCTAAATAACTCTCTAATCCTATTTTTGAAAAGTTGGTGTGGGTATTTGAGTCTGAGATGTGTATGTGTGTATGCCATTGAGTTGAGGTCTGTGTGTCACTATGTTATCTATATTGATTGAGTCGTCACTTGAGGATAAGCAATAATTTTAAGTTGAGGGTGTTGATATGCTGCCAAAATACAACAATTTTGATGCTTAAAACTTAAGATTTTGTGTATTCTCAATGCGACTTTAGTTGTTTTTATGTGTTTTTGTGTTTACATTAGCAGGATTACAGGTTGGCCATGATTTGGGGAAAAATTACAGAAGTTGTTGGTTTTTGCTCTTGTACGAGACCTTATACGAGTCGTAGATATTCTATGAGTTTTAAGGTGTTTCATGAGGAATTCCAATGAGAGGCTATTTGCTGAAGTTGAAGTCTATGAAGATGCAGATGAGTCGTGGAGCAATTTATGAGTCCTAGACTACCTTTCGTGCCCTAAGGATCAGAGAAGTGGACTTGCAGGAAATTCATCAGACAGAACCCCCTTTATGGGTCATAAACCACTTTACAAGTTGTGAAGGGGTGTCGTATAAGAGAAGTTGAAAATTCCAGTAGCTAATTATGAGACCTCGACTACGAGCTGTAGAAGACACTATGAGTCGTAGAGAGCTTTCGTGGAGTTTGTTGACCAGTTTTCTTAATTTATTTAGGACATGTTTTAATTATTATAAATAGGTTTTTTGTATTATTTTTTAGAAGTTACCACCTGTTCACATAAATTTTCAGTAGTTTTAGGTTTTGTGCTCATAGAACTCAATATTCTAAGAGAAAAATTGTAAGAGAGTCTTTGAAACACTTGTGCTTTAATTCAATCTTCAAACTTGTGATTTTCATTAACATTGGATTTTCTTGATCTTAATTCAATTGTGTAAGTGTTTAATTATGTCTTCTCAATTCATAATCTCTTATCTACACATAGCATGAGTAGCTAAATCCACCACTCGGGTTGTGGGAACCATGACGAACTAATAAAGTAAAATCGGATAATTCACAATTCTTGGAAGGTGTATATGCATGTATTTTTAATTAACTCTCTTTGTTTTGCATGTTTTTTAGTGGTGGCCAACATTAGAACCCGCCTAGTGTTACTGACTGGACCAATGTAGTAATGAACAGGAAAAGAGATTAACTAATAGGTTTCAATTGTTGTATTCTCGTTTAATCAACCAAACGGGGCCAAGGGAAGGTTGTACTGGGACTTATGGGTAATGGTTAGTAACCGCACACTATGGAGATGGGCCTAGTTGCATAGTGAAATTTTCCTTTCACCTTTGACCAAAGGACTTGGTGAACTTAAATTATCATCACGCATGCTATACACTAGATAAGAATTAGGTTATTCGGGGATACTTGGGGAATTATGGGGACCACAACACCCTAGTTGCTCTCGATTATTGATTTTTCTCTCGTGATAGTTAGTAAGTTATTTTCTTATTCATTAATGCAAAACCCCTTGGGGAATTGAGTCGGTTAACTATTCGGATTATAGGTTGGTGAATTTTTCTTGAGTCTATGTATTCCATGTGGGTTCGACCCTAACTTTGGTTAGGTTCTATTTCTTGACAGCAACCGCTTTATCCTTTAAAAAGGATGTGTAACTTTGGCGACATCACATATCCAGCCTTCCCATAGGAAGAGACCCTGCATAGATGATAATGAGGATTTCATATGCTCACGTGCCGGGCTGACTGAGCAGAAGGAGCTCGAGCTTGTCCTGAGAGAGTCAAGATCGGAAACGACCCCAAAAAGTGCCCAAAAATATGCCTCGGAAGTGCCTGGAATCATAATTTCCATATATCTCAAAATTAGTGCGTGATATCAAAAGTTCGACTTCATATTCTTGTTCAAGGGGTGAAATTGAGTGGAAAATGGGTCTAACCTGTAACAGCCCGGACCCACACGTGCATATATTGTCCGCTTTGCCAGCCATGGGTCGCCCATACGGCCATGAACCAGCGCACGGTTTTGTTTCTCCCAGGTTTCCCTGGGAAAAGGCCTATGCACATGTAAGTTCTAAGCCCCTTCAAA